>JABFPJ010000030.1:0-93062 GCA_022817425.1 Gryon sp. ZL-2020 | reverse complement strand
AAATTTATAATACAAGCAACTGAGGTGGTTTGACTTTAAGTCGTTTTACTCAAAGTCGACGAAAAGTCGCCTATCTTGATGAATATAAAAGAAGTTAGCTTCGTCAATGAAGCGTCTTCCTTCATTCATGGAAGGGATCGAAGTGAGAAACGAGAACCCGGTTCTACTGGATTACTCGTCGCAGCAGACGATCCCGTATTGGGATGCCGCGCGACCGATTCTCGTTGGAAAACTTGCCTAAAATGAAGCGTAATGACGAAGTGTGTGCGTATAAGAAAAGCACACGAAGCTTCACTTCAGTTTCTTCTGAGACTTTTCCAAAAGAGATTCTTAACACCGGAACACGTTTTTCTGACATTTCAAAATGACTTTCCTACTACTTTTGACATTGTACACATTTCTAGAATGTTTAACAAAATGAATTAAAGAACGATACCAGAAAAAAAGAAGAAGAAAAAAGTAAAACTTTAATAAACCAAATATTTTTGATTTAAATTAATATTTAATTTATGAGTATGAAACTGTAATTTTCATTTAATTCTTGCAATTAATCTTATCTTTAATTATTTTTTTTAATTAAACCATGGTGGTTTTATTATCTATAGTTCGACTAATTAATATGACTAAAGAAACAAGTTACTATTACTTTTGTAAGTTATCTAAAATTACTATTCTGACAGTATGGGTATTATTAATAAACAATAAATTAATGTATGATATGAATGTTAACGTCAGCTTCTGAACTTCGATTACTTGTGTATTATCTATCCTTCGCTATCAAATGTATTAACTGCAAACAAATCTGATCATAATAACTGGATGTACACTGGTATGCGACATAAATCATTGTGGTTACCTTTATCAACGCAGTAGTCGTATAATCATGTTTCGTTGGTCAACGATAAACGAAGTGCTGCGAACAGATAAGTATGTCAAATAGCGTAATCATTATTTACAATTAATAAAAAAAAGCATTTGTTTGACTCGTAAAGTCATTATAAACTCAATTTACATAATGACAAAAAAATGAATTACACTGTTTAGTGACAAAAAAGACATCGATATAATCAAATTGATCATTGTAATCTGTAAAATTATCACATTTTCGATCAAGAAATAAGTTGATTATAACGTAAAATTTCGTAATTCCTATATTAACGAAAAGAAACGTATTGAGAATTGTTCGCTGAGTGGATTGTAATTTAATCGTTTTGCATATTGAAACATAAATTGTGGGTGATCGGATACAATGATTATTTATGATTTGGTATGTGAGATTCAATTATATCTATGAATATGCATGATATATGAAATAAATTTATGAATCATAATTATTTATTTTATCATATAGTTTCATCTTATAAGTTACAATTTTGCTTTCGTGAAAAATTGATATCGACTTTTAGATTAATTGATCATTGTTTGTGGTAAAATATTGTATCTTGAAGACTTGCTTTTAAATGTATGTGTTCATTTAAATGACTCTAGTTTACTTCAACATAACTTTTACTTTGTAAAAGTAAAACTTCATATCTTTATTTCAATGGATTAATCTAAACTTGATAAAACGTTATTTTCTCGACAGAATTATGCAAATTGAACAATTTCTTTCGCTTGCACTTCAGATTAAAATATAAATTCAATTTTGACATTTAGTTTGAGTAAAACAAAAGTGCTGATATTATCTATACAAACAAAATTACGAAATTGCAGTTTCAATTTTTTGAGCATATAAAGCTAATGATAAGAATGAAAAAGATCAGAAATATATAACAATACATTAAAGTGACAGTATCTCGAAAATATTCTGTACATTTATTTATTCTTTACTTACGATAAAGACTTAATTATAAAAAAAATAAACAAAGACGGAAAATCATTCAAAATTACTTATATATTACGGTTTTCTGCCGTTTCGGTCGAAAAGATTATAAAACACGTTTACCACTTAATCATGGAAAAAATGCGCTCAATTTTCGGATGATTGATATCAATTTTATTAACTCATTTATATGAAGACGCTGTAAAATTTTACGACCAACGTTTAACCGTCGACGATTCCATAGACGTATATATCTATATAAGAAAAACGAAGCAAGCGTCTTCAATTTGATAATGACGAGGTGTGTTGTTAAAATTTTCTGTCGTCTCTCGCGCGACCGTAGTCGCACTCTGTATCCGTACACATACATATGTATATATATATATGTATACACGGCGTAGTCTGGAAGCGCTACTGCAATTAAGCGGCCTCGACTGATATTAACCATTAAGCGCACACGAGATAATCGTTATGCCGCAGCGCAATTGTTAGCTCGCGCAAAAAGCTGTTATTTCAGCGCACCCCGGCTACGCTCTCGACCTCGTAACGGCCCGATTATATGAACGCAAAAATAAAGTGCACGCGTATTAATGGTGATAAGTGCGTACCACGTACGTGCACACATTATGCAGATACGCTTCGTCCCCGACGCAAAAGTCCACAAGCGCAAATAACTTCGCGTGCAACACAGTAGAAAATGTGTGTGCAAGTACATGTTGTGCGTTGGTCCGTGTCGAGTAATCGACAGCTCACTTTTTCCCCTTCACCCTCCCGTCTGTTATTATCGTTTCTACTCGGGAAATGCTCTTCTTAAATTCCCGATAATAGTATCATACTATCAACGTATAGAGTCAGTGTTAATATTCCACTCAAACATAAATCGTTTGTTTTTTCACATTTTTTTCTACTTTTCTTTTTTTAACCACAATCCGATATAGCTCAAGATTAAGTATACGATTTTAATCCTTAATTCAACATTGTTTTATCGCGCGTTGCGATTATGGGTGACATTATTTTGTCGCTTGATATATTACATATGTTAATTCAATTCGGCTTATATATGATTTGCTTTAGTTGTGATTTATGTAATGCGGAGCATTGTAATAAGCCAATGCAAAGAAAGTAGCTGCGATTAGACTGGTATGGTTATAAAT
This sequence comes from Gryon sp. ZL-2020, assembly GCA_022817425.1. Lineage (NCBI taxonomy): Eukaryota > Metazoa > Arthropoda > Insecta > Hymenoptera > Scelionidae > Gryon > Gryon sp. ZL-2020. The sequence goes on along the minus strand of JABFPJ010000030.1, from coordinate 90,086 downwards.
TGTATATTGTCAAAACTGTCGCCGATTACTTGCAAAAGTACACGATGTAAATGGACGTGTGTTGCAGGAATTAATTAACAGAAATAGAGTGTGTTTCAACTGGATTGATATAATTTTTATTGTATTAACTCTGATGTTTTATATGTTTAAGTTTGCGATTGCTAGATTAGTTTCTGGAAAATTTGTTAGCAATTTTTGGACATTATCAGCTGTATGTGCGGACGATGGGGTAATCAATCTTATGGCAGATATTTTGACGATGATTTATGAAGAAGCCAAGTCAAAAGATTGCAGAAAATAAGACCGTAATCAGAAGTAAAAATAAATAGCATATACATATCATCAATCATGATAAGGTGCATTTTTATTTGACATTTTGTATGGTTAATGTACTTAAAAGTTCGTTAAGTAAATAATTTACCAGACTCTCATTAATTATGTAATAACTTGGACGTCAATTAATTTTGCATTATTTCTAATGATTTATATGTTTATTTGTATTATTTCCCTTAAAACAGTTTTCTCCATAAAAATTATTTCAAACTTTTAATTTTATTATGTAAATTAAATATCACTATCTGTCAACTTTAAACATTTTTCATTTTTTTAATTAAATCATGAAAATTAATCGAATAAAAAAATATACTTCTTTGACACAAACTTTTTCGTTATTTTTCTATGTTTTAAAACAAAATTTGACCAATGTCATAAAATCAATTCTACACGTAATGACAAACAATTCATTTTTGTTCCATAAATCATTAAACATAACTTCTTTGAAATGGTCCATAAAGTGACAATCAGCTAAACAAATGTCCCCATCGTATTAAACTTATCACCACAACAGCAGCGCGCGTATAAAATCCCTGACGATGGTGAACAACTGAAAACACCAGGTATACCGTTCGTAATATCTTGTGTTGCGTGGCGCCTCGACGATCACAAAAACGAACTCCCGTGAACGTTAAAACCCTTTGACCGCGCAACAAATCATGCGATTACGTGCCATTTCTTCAAGTCAACGATCGAACTCTAAAGGCATATACACTCAAATGTCCACAGAAATAAACGTCGGGCGACAGTTAAGGACATCGTGACTTATGATCGCAACGACAAAACCAACGGTCACGGAAGTGACGAGGAATCCCAGCAAGACAAGCTCTCATAATGAAAAAGAACGAAAAGAAAGAAAAAAAGAAGACGAAGATAAAAAAAAGCATCAACTGCGTACGCGTTGCACGCGCGAAACCCGTTTCTCGTTCAAGGAAGAATCATCCTGGCGAAACGTTATCTTTTGGGTCGCGGAATTGAACGAACAATGACCAAGTTCCGTTGGGATGTCCGGTCGGTCCGGTTTCCCAGGATTCGCTAACGAACCAACGTCCACGTTGAGATGTCTCTTTCTCTCTCTGATTGTCTCTTTCTCTCGTTCTTGCGCCATTGTCGCGAAATCGTCTTCTTTAGTTCGGGCCATTATCTCGAGCATATTTTGTATTCAGAACAAGACCGAGGACGAGCAAAGGCAACTGAGGGACAGTTCAGAAGCACGATGAATTTCGCGATCAGGTTTTGGTTCCCACCAAAACTGGACTTGATGGACAATTTTCACGCGACCCCACATAGAATGGACATCACTCTGGTCATCCCTTCGTGTATTCCGTGACTGCAAGAGGATGACCGGGGGTTGATGTGTGCGCGCACCTTTCAGCCAATATACGCAGGTTGTGGAAAAACCGGATTTCGAATGAAGCGCAATAATTTATGCACGAAGATGGACATCCCAAAGTGGGAAGAAAAAAAGGGGGTTGCCCGCTAGGACCATTGGAAGGTCGGTGCGGCTTAAAGGGTTACGACTGCACTGAGATATAGACAAGGACGCCTGAAGGAAGGAACCGACCGTCGGGCATTTCGTTGGGTGACCCCGGAATCCCGGAAACTCGCTAAACCGGATCTATTGGTCAGTTTTACGTATCGCGCGCGCGTGACCCTACTGGACTTAAGCTTCTTGCGATAATATTAATGTGTAATACCCCCTTTGGTGAGAACTAGATTGTCGCTCAACTCTCAGAAACTCATACGCTTCAGTCTATATGCTTATAATAAAATAATTCAAGACATTCATTCATGCTTTCAATTGATAGAATGATTGTCACAATCATAATCACCGAGAATCATTTTCGGCCAGGTGTACAGAACGGATGTAGCCGTAAATTTTGCGGCTCACTTTCTAACGGTTTTTTTCGGAAACTTTCAAAGTTAAATTAGCAATGAAAATAACGAAAAAATGGCCTCGTTATGTGACAAGTGCGCGTAGGACTATCGTGACTACTATGTGGCATTTGTTCAATGGAATTGTGCGATCTTAAACAGTCGAAGGTTCGTTCTGGTTTTTGATCTGACGAAGGAAACAAGTTCGTGCGGATTTACGATGGTAGTTGATGAAAACACTGAATTTACGTTTACGTGGAGAGAGTAACATATGCAATTCTGGTTTCCGTCGGTGCACCGGTAACAACGTAACAAGTGTAGTAGCAGGTTGTTTTGTTGCGATCGTATATGTGATTAGGAGTCGCGACGAGAGAATGTTTTGGCGCGCGGGATTATAGTAATTCTGCATTTCTTCGGGGTTATTCATGAATCATTCAATGATCAATTTCATTAAGTTGCATTGTCGATAAATTGAATAATTCATTCATTTATGAGTTATTCTGTAGTGTGTTGCAATAATTTGTATTCAAAACTAGAGAATCTTAAAAATTTTTTTTGGTACTTTTAAATTGGATTACTGAAGAGAACTAAAAATAAAATCGGTAAAACATTGTAACTTTAATTTAATCATGATTTAATTCTTATAAATATTTTACTAATTACAAAAAATTTTGCAATAAATTTTTATGTTTCACATACTTGTCTTGTACACTTAATTTCTATTTTATATTACATCACAAGAATTCATTAAACCGATAAGTGTTACTCGCACAAGTTACGCATTTAATAAAATCAAAACATTACTTTCCATCATCCAACAAAAAATATCGTCGCTATATCTAAACGATAAACTACACTTTTAAATAAATTTTGAAAAACAGTCTTTATCGCAAACCTTCTGCTTCTTTTTAGTCAATTGAATATACGCAACTAATGGCCGAGTTTGCATTTTATCTTAATTTAACATGTTTAGTTAAACCTAAAATTAATCATTAGATAATATGATTGACAGTATTGCCAATTCTTTAATTCTTTAATTCATCATTTCATAGATCCACAAATAGAAAACAATTTAAAATATGCAAATGAAGCAAACGACACGATTTCCAATGTCACAAACTTTCGAATAACTCATCTCTCAGTACAATTTGTCATTTGCAGACTTTGAGCTCTCAGCCAAAAATAAGCAACAAAATTGTCGATTAATTTGTCAGTTAGTTGATATCGTCGCGCGCAAAATGACCCTTTTGCTCAGAATGATGTCTATTCTGCGTTTCAAGTGCGTCATCAAAAGTTTTCTCCTCTTTGGGATCGTTTGAGGATTTAATGCCGCTTTTTAAGAACTTTTAGGCAATGCGTTAAGTCAGGTCATGTTGTTGCCTTATCTCCCGCGGACGACGATGTAGAAACTCAAGAAGGCTCGAAACAACCCGCCGCGCTGTCCCATTCCAGGTTCCATCGTCTCTCTTTTTTTTCGGATTTAATTTATGGAGCGATTTTAATGCCCAAAAATACCGTGCAACGTCCGTGCCGATACGAGATTCCAGCCGACTTTTGTGCCTCTTACGCGAACATCTTGATACTCCATTTCTCTTCCTCCTTCTCTTTCTCTATACGCTCTTCTTTCTTTCAATCTTTTTTTTCTTCTTTTTCTCTCTTCGTTGTTTCCTCTCCGCTCTTCTCCAAGTTTCGGCAGAAATTGGAATTCAAGCGATTATTGCCGGCTATGACGATAGCGAGCGCTGTCATGACACTTCTACAAATATCCGCGCGTGACGTTTTTAATGCACGCGTTTGGTTTTGTCTTTTTGCTTTCATCAATAAAGATAAAACATTCGTACGAATTGGCGCGCCCTTCCCCGCCTCGTGACAACGCTATGTCCGAAGGTGTGGATACTTTCGACTCAATTTTATGCGAATGATAAACATCAGATTTCTAACATAAAAATTCTCTTGTTTTGCATTAATTAATGTCGAACGTCATGGATTGTGCCTTTTCCCATCTTTTTTGCAGGGTTTATATTCAATATGTTGCTCATTGACCTTTTTACGTTCAAATCAACTTTGTTTTAAAGCTTATTATGATTTTGCTAGAATATTCTTTTTGCTTTCATATTAAATATGTTTAATAAATTATTAAAATTGCAATTTTTTCTGTTTTACGAATGAAATTAATATTGACAAATAAATTAAATGATTATTGTTATTTTTCCCATTTTAATAAAAATTTACTCTTTAGTTTCAAATTTGATTTGTATATAACTTAGTTTCTGTTAATGTTCATGTCTGTCATAAAACTTTTTCACAATAATAAAACTACAAATATTCACGATCACGTGATGTCGCAGATATGTCATACATTACTTCGAATCGTCAAATGATGGACTTATTTATGTACATTTTATAAGTAAATAGACATAAATACGCAAGTCTAAAACATATTCAAGCAGAATGTGAGACATATGAGGAGTGGTTATGTGATATGATTTACGTTCAAACACATTGACCATATCGTACACGCAGCCCACCACGTCCATCTGTCGTGATGTCGTTGTTTTGCATGACGTTTTATACACGCATCTATTGCATTTGAGCAAAATCGTCGTCATCGCCAAATGTGTCACTTAACAAAAGTCTTATTTCAAACTTTTGATGGCAAAAGAATTATGATACCACAAATCAGTATTATAAGCTATTTTACACCATATTCAATGTGATTTCGTTTAATTTATGAGCATTTCCAGTGAAGTATTACGATCATAATTTATGATCGTATTTTGTATTTGTTTTGCATTTTTGTCTGTCCATTTGCAAGTTGCAAATGACATTTACAAATCTAACATGATAAGGTTCTTCGATCGTACTTTTTTCCCGATAAAAGTATTTTAATTATAGACCAGCGAAAGATTATATTAATTATGTTAATTAAGTAAGGTGATACTTTTATAAACGATAATCACGCAGATCTTCTTACATTGTTCAGTGAGAATAAACATCGTATTAATTAAAGAAAAATTGTATATCGTAAAGGAACGACGCATGAACATTAAGAAAACTTTTTTTTTAAGATTATCTCTTTATATAAACGCACGGACCTTTGTTTAATTGTGCGATAATGTTCACGACTTGGTGACCATTTTTCAATCGACATAAAATTTGACATTACTCCACGTTACTTACGACATTTAATTTACATATCAAAAGTCGTATCTTAAGCTTTTCATAAAATGACTTCGTCATTTTAAATGAAACATAACGTTCAACGTATGCGTATAATTTGATCGTAAAATTAATGACGAATTCTGTCTTTATATATATATACATATATGTTTCATTATTTCTCTTCAACTAAAATGATATTTCATGAAAATGGAAAATGATTATTTATCACGATCGCAAAGCGTTTATATAAATTGACCGTAAATCCTCCCGTAATGCAAATTGCACAAATTCACGATGAAATTTAAAATTAGTATTGTCGTTGATAAAAAATGCTTGCTCTGATTATTATGAATAAATGAACGCGCTCGAGTGATTATAAATCAGTTGCACGCAGTGTCCAGTAAGATCTTCGCACGGTGTCGTCGTCGTTCGCTCGAGGACGACGTCAATTCGATACAATTTCGCATCGATGAGTGCATTTTTGCTAGACGCGTAAAGAAAACCGGTCAAATTCAATGACACCGCTCTGTCGCGAGTGTCGATAAAACTGCTGAATTATAGCACGTACTTTGCACGCAAATGAGCAATATTGAGCATACATCCTTTAGCAAATGTGAATGCAAACAGTCCGCCTTGCTTTTTAGAAGAAGCAGGCGCTATCGCACGTCTGTTCTTAATCTTGGCTTTAACGGCTGATGTGAGATAAGGGAGGTTGCCGCGAATAACGAAATTAAACAAAACAAACAAAAAAGAAGAAAAAAATATTTATCAAAGGTCAGATACTGATGATTATCTGCAAAATTGCTACTATAACGTCACGCTACTTATTATCGTATTACACTTTTTACTTTCTCCGTGTAGGTCCTTTTTTCTTCTTTCATTTTATTCATAGTTAATAGGTGCGTTGCTATTTAAAAGCTGATGTATAATTCACATGATGTAATATAAATTATATAGTAATCGTCGTGATTAACGTTTTTAATTGTGAGACAAATGTACATTTTGAATGGTTAATGGGATTTCGACAAATCTATGATTATAAACAGCAGGAAGTACAAATTTATACTGATTAAAGTTTACACTGAAAAAAGAAGATTTTTTTTAGTGATTTATAGTTAAATAGACATATCATTTTTTAATTATACTTGCATATTATGTCTTATGTTTCAGTAAAATAAAACAATGCTTTATTTTTCTTTTTAATTTTAATTTTTCACTTTTTTACAATTTGTTTTGAACGATATTACCATAAAACTGTGTCTGATCATAAATTGTCATATTATAGCATACATTTGATGAAAGATAACATTGCTTTTTTTATTTATAATATATGCGACAAAACATTATTAACTATGATTGAATCATTTCTTCAGTAAAATGAGTATTATAAAATCTGTTTTATGTCAATTTGATTTTGCTGATAAAATATTCAAACTATTCTGCTATGGAAAATTTGACGGGCTGACATTGATGTATTTTAGAATTCACTATGATATATTTCGAAGCTATCTTCTAATTTAACTCAGAGAAACTATTTTTATGTTTAAAATTAATAAAAAATGAAATATAATCTATCGTTACATCATAAGAGCAAACACTTTAATAAGTAAGAGATATAAATTTAATTTAAATAAATAAATAATTACATTTTCTCTATATATATAAAATCGTCGATTTCATTTCTGCGATAATAATTCAACAAAAAGATATAACTCAAATCTTTCTGATCTCCTATAGTCATACAGCATTTTATATGTATCAAGTATCTTGATATAACTGACAGACATACTACCGTTATATAAATATTTGAGCAATGTTATTTTAAATGATTAATAATTTGTATGTATATCATATTTATTAAATCGATAATTCAATGTACCGATTGCACGTGCAAAAAAGGCTACCACATTAAATAAATTATCACTTTCCCACAATTTAAAAAAATGCGTATTAATATATTAATACGCATATAGTAACCAAATATATCATATGACTTCTGAAACAAATAATTATAAATCAATGATTTACTAATCAACAATAATATGCCTAGTTCAAAAACATTTAATAAGATTCAATGACTTACGGCTATTCATAAATCCCCTTCAAATGAACGTTGATTCGAAATTAATTAATTATAAAAGAACACAGGAACTGGAATTTCAGTGAAGAAAGAGCGACTATTGGAATGTATATATAAACGTTGGAGAAATACAGGGAAAAAATGTCGCATTATTTTGTATTAATAAACAAAAATGTGTGCATTGCTATATATACACATACGCATACATACAGAAGTGAATCGAGCGATAATTATTTTCAGCCATTGACAATGTCAACTGTCAATTAAATGCATAATCGCAAAATTAATATCTGATAATGCACAATCTATTAACGATTCATAATCATAATTTCGATATGTCAATATATATATATATATATATATATATATAGAAAGACCGAAAAAAATGTTATCGCCAAATGAGAGCTTTGCGTCTAATAAAATCTTCAATTAGTTCCCCGTTCGTTATTTCCTATGGTCATACAAAGCCGATAAAACAGGAATGTCATAATCCCACGTATCATCTTTTCTCCGCGCGATATCTCCTTTTTTTTTTATTCATCTTAACTTTTTTTTGTCTTTCTCGTGATTTCTACTGGTCGAAGCGTCAATCTGCTCGATATCTCGGATCGTAAATTCCGCGGCATTTTCGTTTGCGTACGACATGCGATAAATCCGAGTTCGGTATATGTACAAGCGACATATACTCTCGGAGTATTATAAGAGCTGCCGATATTGGAGGAATTACGAGCGCAGTAGCTTGGCTACTCGTGAACACACTGTACGAATCGTTTCGCATGCTTGATCATAATTAATAATGCAAAGGCGCCCACAAAGCTGTCGGGTCCCCAGGGGCAATTGCAATTTGCTGATAGCAAACGCTGTTGTGTGGCAAAAAACGATGATTCCCAAATCTTTTTTTGCCCAAGTTATTCCAATCCTATATGTACTCTGAATTATCATTTTTGTGTTATACTTTTCGTAATATGCAGAATAAAAACGAATTTAAATCATATAAATGGAGTTTAAGTGAATGGAATTCAATATCATTTGAAGGTATGATGTTTCTATATGATTCAGTATGATTTTGGGGAAATGCTTAGATATTTAGTGCACTGCGCTCCTTAGTAATGTTCAGAAGAATGAAAATGAAGCGAAATAACTATACAAAAGTAGGCTGTGATTTTCAATTACAGTTATCACAATTACTGTACTGTTAATGGAAGAACTATTATGTAATTAACAGTAACATAATTTTGAAAATGTTGTTCAACTATTCTGGTTCATTATGAACATAACTAAAATATTTTGTTGAGCGAATCACGAACAAATTATTGTGATGCAGTAGGTCGTAGACATTAATGTAACGTTCTTCGTGTGAAATCAGATTTCAAATTGTTGATAATTTACGAAAATATTATTAAATAATTATGTACTATTCCATAAATAAATTATTTATATTCAGCGAAATACGTTAAGCATTGTTCTAGAATACTTCTATTTTATAGTCATAATAGAATACAGGGTTCAAATTGCGTCACCTAAAAACTGAATTAGGCTATCTTTCTCTCAAACCAATAAAATATTTCTTTTCATTTGTCCTGTTCTTAAAATCTGAAGAGACCCTATAAGTTCCCTAAAGGGACCTAATGTAGTTATGGGATACAACGTTACACTCTACAGTTTATTTATAAAAGGCGTACTCTTTCAAAAAACCTGTTACTGCCCTACATTTTTTAAACACACAAAAACATCTGCAGCTGAATCGAAGATCCATTGTATGAATATTGGTCACAGTTATATGGATTTTATAATAAATCAAAAGTTTTCCATGTATTTTGAAATGTTTTACAATTAGTTTGCTATTACAAATTTGTAGAACAAATTTCATGATACATTATAACATCTAATAAATGATAATTGATTCAATATGTACAGTAACATTTTGGAACATAATTTAACGTTTTTTTTCTTTCCAGATAAATTTGAACAAAAAATTGCATCGGCCTTATTCCAATGTATTAAACTTAAATTTTGACCTCCATCATCGGCAACATTTTTAAATATGTTAAAAAATGAATATTCATTATCAAATATAATGAATAACTTCGCTTTTTTACCACATTTTATATGCAATGCAAGCGAGACGCCCCTGCAGCCCGGCAACTTTGATACATCATGTACTTATCAACTACATTGCTATCCAATGCTGCGTTACGCATACAGTTCTTGCGCGCTTACAAGATTATATTTCCTATAACCACATTAAAGATTTACGAGCAAGTAATTTAGTTTCTCTCTCTCTTTTTCGTATCCTTTCTCTCTCTCACACCACCTCCTCTAAAAGTTATTCCAGAAAGTCAATTGGTTATAAACACGAAATTCATCGAATATATTTGCTACTGAACGCGTGGTTGCAATCAAGACTTACATGTAAAATTAAAATTGACCATACTCTCAACGGGTAGCTTGATGTAATTAACCCGAGAAAATTCTTCGCGTTTTATCATTCCAAAAAGGTTAAACAAAAATAATAAGTAACATAAATATTTCAGAAACACGCAAATCCTTGACACACTTTAATCTTAGTATATAACAAACGAAAAAATTAACATTAACATCGTTTAAAAATTAGCCTCAAAGTACCATTTAATCCTAATCACTTTGTATTCTACGCCGAACAGGTTTCAATGTACTTAACTTTCTTTGCGCGTTTTTCCGCGCTCGCCTGCGGATAATTAATTAACTTATAAAGATCCTATCTCGAACATTAGTTTGCTTTATTAGACAAACATCAAACGAGATCCCGGCTATGAATTAAAAAAAGTTTAACACTTAGTGTCAATAAAACTACGTTCACGTCTGCCTCTGAATTTACTTTCCTGAAACACTTCGTATCATATCGCAATTTGTCTATATTCCCTTAACTTTTTATTTCGTTTCTCGATTTATACATTACTGTTAAACTTATTAAATACAATATTTTTCTCTTATGAAAAAATATCGGTAATGGTAAATAAAATTAGTATAAAAGACTTCATGTTTAAGTCCAAACTAAATATTATTTCGATATACAATAAACCTTAATTTGTCCTATAATTGCAATGGGAAGTAACTTTTTGGTTCTGAAATGTACCCAATGTTTCTATACAATATATATATGTATACAATATATATATATGTATAGTGAAGCTGTGATTGGACACGATTTTGTAATTGGGCTTATTAAATGAAGCTCGACAACTTGCAGCTGATAACAAGTGAAAGAAAAAGTAGTTTAGCACTGCCCATATTAACGCGATGTAATTGATAAGCTTTGCACCTTTTTCTTCATTTTTGTACGCAACCATCTAACGGCACTTTGACAACTGATTCATATGATGGCTACAACGTGTTTTCGCGGAATGTCATTCCCGCAATATCCAATTAAAAAATGCTGAAGCGCGCCTGGAACAGTAATTTTCGCCTCATACAACGATAATTGAATTTTTCGAACGAAATGAAAGTTTACTTTATGTATAAAAATTTAATAAAATAACGGGTGTGATTTGGATTGTAAATATTTATATTTAATTTATTAATGCAATTATATTTAAGAAAAATTGAAATACAATTTTTGAATTAACAATATATATCAATTTTGATGTACTTATAGTGGTTTACTTTACAAGTTTAGTAAATTTGGTATATTTTTTAACGCCGTATAGAGAAAAATGTATTTATTCATAAAACGCAGCTTATAAGATAGATGAGTCCAAATTACGACTGAAAATAATTACGAGTGTAACTAAATTGCCTTTTACAAGTTCATATATCATAAAGAATCATTAAAAAGTATATGTGATGAATTTGCATACATAAATCAACAGATATATGAAATATGTATTCACATAAAAAACACTTTAAACGTTCAAAAAATGTATAACAATTTTTTTTAGAACAACAGTAAATTTGTCTAAAATCATTAGCTGCAGAAACCTAATATTAACAAAAAAATGCTTTTGTTTAATTCCATTCTATTTAAATATATTTATAAAGACGCAAAGCATGAAATATTAAAGTAAAAAAGCAAGAATTTCTTGACAAATAATGTGTCAAGATTATACAAAGTACTTTTTAATCATAACTTATCTCCCATTATCCGTATTTTACTAAAAAGGTAAAGACATATTTTATTTATGGGTAAGAAATTGTGGAAAAAAATTCTCACGTATCTAAAGAAACTTCTAGCGATTGAATATCCGTACACTTGTCTTTGCCATGTGCTCCTCAAAAATAGAAATTATGACGCGGCGAGATTATAATATAAGGTAGGGGAAAAAATCATCTCTCGAAAATGGTTCTGGCTTTTTATGCTCCGTCAGGTATATCTTTGAAGGGGGTGTGCTCGACCTGACAGGTGCATCTCCTTTTGCTTTAAACTCCGCATCAGATCGAATCGTAACGTCGAGAAGACAACATTGTTAATTCAGTGAAATCAGCTTTAGTGATTAGCAATGGATTTTAATTCGTATAAAAAAAATAAAATTGCGGGCAGAATAAATACATAAATAAATAAAAAATATATATTCAAGTAGAAATTATGTGATTTAGCATGTCAGGGTAAATACATTAAATCCAGATAAACACTAATATACGACATTGTAATTTATGTCAGTGGTATGTACACTTTACGAAATGCGCGTATTAGAGATTAATATTTGCGTTAAATTATTTAATTAGAAATCAAGCATTATCAGCGATTGATTTGTTACGGTCGATTTTATGTGGCAACATTTGAAACAAATTCGTGATTTATTTAAATATGATGAATAATTAGCATTTATTTCATTAATAAAATAGCACTAATTGCGAAAAAGACGTTTAAACGTGGTGACAAATTTGAAAAATCAGTGTCACTTTGTGATAACTATAAATAGATTTTTAGATTCTAGATCATATTATTGCTTTGATTATTACGGTTATAATTCTTATATAACACATACATAAATTTATAACCCAGCTTAATCATGATATCACTACCGTATTTATATATATATAATATACATTTTTTTGAATAATTACTTAACATACTTCGTTTTGATGTGAAATCATAAACTTGATAAAATAATTTTTTGGCAACAGCTAATTATACTGACATTATATAATTAATACAGTTTATTACGGAGCGAGATAAAGTTATAATCTTATATGAATATTCCGCAAATTAATAAAACCAAATTTAACGGCAACGAGCGAATATCAATCATTTAGTTAGAATCTTGAAGTAAAAAATTTGCACAAAACTTAAACTAAAAAAGTATATATACATTCAAGACGAAATAAAAGTTTTATGTACACGGCACCATTTGTGAGAACTCTAAAAAATGTCATTATTGTGTGTTATTCCCTCCCTTTTGAGAGTATTGCAAAAGAAGCTAAAATTGGAATCACGTGACCTGTTGATTTATCGAGAGACAAGTGAATCGAGGTATGCCCGCAGATACTTGGCCGAGAAGAAAGAAGAGAAAGAAAAACGAAGAAGTCTCGTCGTCGCGACGCGTAACTGTTTTCCGTTCTCGGGAAAAGTTAACAACTTGAGCTCAGCAACAATTTTTGCGACTCACTCGCACAAAACGCGCGATAAACGATAAGTAGTTTGCGATCGTCACCGCGCCCCGGCTCATTAGATAACGTAATATGAAAGTAGAATTTATCAGACAGTTTACTTTGCAATCATTAACGCCAACTGTTCACTTGAAATGATAAGAACTTTTTATTGCAGTAGTGAAATGCTATTAACGCAATAATTTATGTAAAAATGTTATGATTGTAACGTAAATGCAATATATATTGTACATAATTTAATCGTGCAAGGAGAAAGATTTTGATGACAGTATTTGCTTACATTTGTTCGTACAATACCAATGAGATTTATAATTTTTTATATTGAAAATTATACAACGATGTGTCGTCATCTTTAAAGACGAAGTTTCACATTTGTAATGGTGTAACATTTTGTAACGAAAATGTCCTCTTGTAGACATGTAAACATGTTTGTAAAAAAAGTACAAATACAAATGTACAAGTAAAAATACAATGCCGTTAGAAAGTATTTTTATTACTTTTTTGCAAATTTTAAATTCAAATTATATAGAAAAAATTTACACCACTATGAAAATCCTCTTTTGTGTGTAAAAGACCATGCATTATGTGTTTGCACTATGTAATTAGCCATCACGTAAGAAACTTTCTGATTTTTTTCCGAGTCATGAAGATACCAAGCATTTAATCGTTCGATTTAGAATGAAATTCTCTAACGAACATCAAATCATTCGCGTCATTCTTAATTAAGCATTGCTATGACTATCTAACAAAACTTCATCCCAATGTTTTCAAAATAATATATTTCAGTGTAGAAAGTGTTTACAACTGAAAACATTTTGCTCAAATGTTTTCACAAATACATTGCTTTAACGAAAATAAAAAAGACGTATTTTTAGTTCTACCCACCTCATTAGTAGTTTCACCTATAATTATAATACCTATGGATACCATTTGATTTTTCATAAAAGTGACATTTCATAATTTAGTTTATTAATTGACATAATATTTTTAATTCAATGAAATAATTGATTACAGTCTTTAATCGTTAAAATCAAGAATATATTTCACCACTAAGTGCCAAATATCCTTTTTATGTTCTTTTTGTATATTCATAGGTAAGATTCGAATTCGAGATAAGCTTGTCACCTGTCACACTGAAACCATTACATTATTTGATTCTAACAGTGAAATGCTAATATTCGATTTAACTCTATAAATATATACAGGCGAGCAATAATAATCGTATTATTTATTATTCTGAATTCTGTGCCACGACAAAATCACTGTCATCGTAAAATTCGATTGTTTCATACAATCGATAAAAATAATAATATATTACTTTCACAATTTTACAATTAATTGATTATAATCATAAAAGTTCTCTATTTATATTGCTATTTTGACAAGTGAAAAACCAAATCGTAAAAAGTACTTGATCAAGTTTAGATAATCAAAATAAAAGTTCAATTTGCGAGACACAGAGACGCGACACATAAATTCGTGTTTGAGTTAGAAGATACGAAAAACTTTTCTCATCTCGCATACCACAGCAACTCCTACGTTCTCCTTTGAGATTCAAATCCATTGTTCTGGCTCCCGGAAACTCTCGCCATTGTCCGGTCCTGGCGAAATGGTATATATTGCGCACAATAACCCTGTTAGGGAATAGCCAAAGGAGCCACTATATCGGACGTTACCACATACGAAAACAGCCTTTTTTATATGTACACGTACAAAAACACTTTGCCTATTAATGCCCACATTCACGATCCACGCCCTTGAAATCTTATGTAGAACACATTCCAATGTGAATTCATTCAACGGGTACATTATAGTAATGTACCCGCCGCATGTATTTTCCACTTGATTATCATTATTATAAAATCATTAACTGGTCCCAATAAACAAGATGAACTTGTTACACAAAATAAAAGCTGAATAAAATTAATAATCCAAGCGTTATCGTGTAACATTTATTAGAGCAATTTTGGTATACTTTGCACAGTAGTTATAAGGCGTGTAGGTTCACTCGCAATATGCATAAAGAAAAGACGTAATAGGCACGTATATTAAGCGTCTATTGAAAATAAAAAAAAAAGAAAGAGGAAGAAAAGGAGAAAAACACGGGCAAATCGAGCGCGCATTAGAACGAGAAGAGGAAGACGTCAGTGAATGAAATTTGCAGAGAAAACCGGTTGAGAACCATTACCTATAGTCGGCTCATAAGCGGGCGAGCCTTTAACTAAACTGTGGAGATTTCAACGCTCGGATGTCCTCGTAAGCGACGTTTTTTCGGTCGCGTCACGACCAGTCCCCCGTAATTCGTTAATTTATCACGATCATCATTAAACTTTGGAACCGACCATTTCAACGAATCTCAAATGCACTCGGACATTCTAGCCACTCGATTCTGTAGCGCAAGTGAATTTCAAAGCATCATACGCGGGTAATAAAAGTAACCAGGATGATAATCAACTTTTTTTTGTCTGTCAAACTTTTGCGGAAAATCCATTACGATTGAATGAATAAGCATGTAACTTTTGTTCGCATCAGTCATCGCATCAATGAATAACCCATTAATGAACGTTCAAATAGTGAACTCAAATTGTCGTATAATTTATTTGCTAGTAATGATATCAAATGGAAAGTCGTCGGAAGACAAATTATCGATGCAATCGATACAGACCGATACTAAAGGTGTAATGACAATGACAATCATTAGTGTCCTTGCAGCAATACAACTCGAAGCTGACTCTCGCAATCTCTATTTGTTTTATCCCCGTATTGAGTGCGCTATATAGCTGTGAGTGTTTGTAAGATAGCGCGCGGTTTGTAGTAGGAAGAGTCTTGTGCATCTCCACCCACACGGCGTGATCAACGTAGTGGAGAGAGCCCCCGATTAGCGGCAAAAATGCACTCCAACCGATCGTATTACTGTTTGTGCAGGCAATAATGGTGAATCGTCGTGCACGAGCGTGGAAGCGATTGAAAATTTTCCACGGTGCGTGTGTGATGCGTTGCAAAAGGCGCGCAGTTATCGGCGTGCAGTGCCTCCCTGGACAGGGTCGCATCGCAAGCCATAGCCCGAGGCTGTCTTCTCTCGCTGGGTGCCTATTTTTCACGACTCCTCTTTTTTCCTCTTTTAATTCCATCTCCCTTTTTCTTCGTTTTATCTCCCCACCATCCGCGCGCGAACGTTATACTCCTCGCCACGCACTACGTACAGTCCATTCGACTCCGACCCTCCTACTCTCTTCGCCACAATATTTATCTTCTCTCCTCTTCTTTGCTCCTCTTCCTCTCGCAAGACGCATACGGCCGCACCGTCTACCTCTTTACTTTCGTTTTATCTATACCTCAAACCTGATGTTCCTCATACACTTTGAGTGTTTGCCATAATTTGCGTCTAGTAGCTGAAGTCATTGTTTTGGATACAAAACAAAAATGATATGAATTAAATGAAGGCTTTTACGTTTACGTTATTGCGTAAAGAATATCGAGGACGTGTTTGTTTTATTTCTTTTCGAGGAAAAGTTTGGACTGCAAGCTGATCTATTAATGTCTCGACTTCTTCTGACAAAGAAGCATTCGAAATAGATCTGTCCGTCTGGGACATGCGAAAGACAGTTGAAGCGTTGCTTTTCGTAGCGATCTGCACGTATCCTTCTCAAGGTGGCGCGTGAAGAGAAGACGGAGCTGGTGGATCAAAGGAGTGAGCAGTGGCGAGAAGGATGCCGAGACCCCCTACGCCCCGCACTTAGGAATGATGGTGCCGGGTGGCCAGGGATAGATGGCCGCGCCTTCTCTCTGTCTCGCGATGGTTAGCGTGTAGTAACCGTCTTTGTCGTGGCGTGTTGGCTACCTGCACGATATCTCTTAAGACTCGATGGGCCTCTCAAAACTGCGGACGAAACAAGAGGGGGCCTCAAGAAGAGACTCCGAGAACAGAGAGAGAGAGAGATGATAAACAGCCTTTGCGAGACAGCGCGAATGTTAAACAAGGACAGCTAATGCGAGGAGTATCTGGAGTTCTTTCCTCTGTTCGTGTACCTATGGTAGCGCGGTCCAGCATGGTGGGGGCCCAAGAGATTTCAAAGGTGCGTGGGGCAAGGTAAGGAGACGCTGAAGACAGAGAGAGACTTATACGCGTCGCGAACACAAACACCGCTCGACAAACACATACGACTGGTGCGAGTGAGATGGACACATAGTACCGGCCGAACAAAATGAAGAGGTAGACGAAGTAAGGCGAACGTTAGAGCGAGAGCCCCGCCGGCCGCACGAGTGAGAGAGATCAAAGGGGGAGGTTGGGATGCTGGGAGGTAGCGGCGGTATCGGCGGCGGCCATGTTGTCTATCCGGAGAGAAGAGAGAATTGCGAGGACCGAGCGCTGAGGTTCGTGCGTTGCTTTGCTGCGGCGGCTAACTTTAGTTTGTAATAACTGCGGACCAATTTTGTGTGCTATTTTGTTTGTGGGTGTATGTATAATTCAAAAAGAAAAATTAAAGCAAACCAAAATTGACATCAAAGGCGCGACAACAGGTTCAACGAGGCAAGGACAAGGCCGAAAAGAGAGAAACACAAAAAATCATGCGGCTCCGTGTGACAGTGTTTTGAGAATTGAATGCTGAAGCTTAAGTATATTGGTGCGTGAAGTGTTCGAGAACGTTTGGTTTCTGCCGGCGATTATTTATTGGCTCGAGAAGCGATTTTTCGATGCGGTAGTGGCGCCGTGTGGTACATCGCAGCAGCCTCGCCGGCCGGGCGAGGCGACGTCTCGATCACGACGATGATACGCCAATCCGCGGAAATGTGAGCCGGAACTTAGAATTGGTGTTTAGTAGTTTGTAGTTACGTCCACGTTCCCGCTTTGACGTGCACCTGTGCCCGTCAATGCAACCGCCCAGTGCCATCTTTGACTTCCTAATGCACCCTCGACGACGAGTAAGTATCTCTCACGTGCCAACAGACACTTACATCGCCGGTGGATCTATCGGAAAAGGCCCATTCCGACGGGCTCGCTCGATTTTCAACTAAGGCCCAATAACAGGTGGCAGCGGCAGGTACAACTGTGACGTACGCTTGTGCTTTGGTTCTGTCCTTGTCTTAGCTATTTAGGGGCACGTTTATTTTTCACTCTCGTACAATCTGACTTCTTTACGGCCATGAGTATACAAGAGATCATACTAGTACGTCCTGCAAGAAATCTTACGAGTTGCACTAACTTTTCAACGGTTCTTTTAACGAAATCCAAGCCAATTTTTTTGCAATATTTGATCTTTCATACATCTTATCCAATTACCATATTCCCAACCAGGGAAACACCACAAAAACTCATTTTGTCGGTTGGTAAATGATATTGTTGCTTTTATCTAGCGTCCACTCAAGCACGTGGTACTTGCAACTCAATGAAATTATCTTTTCTAGTCATACTCGTGCACACATACACACACATACGCACACAGTAGTCACTCACACCAAACACCACAATCCTTCTGAAATTCCACAAATATCTATCGCTGACGATTCGCTAGCTATAAATCCCGCCAGCTTGCAAATGTTTCGACTACTTTGACTAGAGCACCATTAATAACGGTGTAATCGCGAGCGAATTATATGCTAGTGCGTATATCGATTCGAGACGCAGCGCGGAGACGTTCTACCTATCTCGGCGAGGGAGTACGAGTACTTGAAATACAAACGGAGTCCCCTGTGGTGGGTCCAATCTGATCAGCCAGGGTTCTCTTTCAGAATCAGGTTAGACCGGCCGAACCAGCTTCGCTGCTCTGCACTCTGCTCCTCCGGTATATACACGTCGAGAAGCCGCATCAGCAGCTACCTACTCCTTCTCCCAATCTTTGTCTTCCGCGTAGTCGGTAGGTAGGTAGGTAGGTAGGTAGGTTGGTAGGTAGGTAGACGGTAGGTACTACTTTACTTCCCTACTCTGTTTCTCTTCCTCCTTTTTTCGTCTTCGTTTCCGAGCTTGTTTTTTCAGCGATCAAACATAAAACAGGAATGAGCGCGAAGGCTTCCGCGTTGCATCTATTATTGCACTTGTCACAGAAGCCGCCACCTGAACGGGATTCCAGTTTTACGATGACGACAGAGCCTGGTCCACCGGCTGATGGACGAGTTTCGCGAGTCTCGCACGACCTTGGCATAGGTTTTATGTGTGCTATCCCAAATTCAAACACACTTTTTGTTCAACCTTTTCAAAATTCAATAGTTGACTTTCAATTATACACTTTATATTTTAACGATAAATTAATTTATGCGTTTTTATAAGATTTTGTTCGTGTTCTTTGAGTAAAATAATCGTTCATTTTTGGGTAATTTGTCCATTATGCATTTTGTTCCTTACAGGTCCCCACCTCCTACATATCTCTCAATGTGCCATACTCTCAGCAGCCTGTGATATACTACCCCAGATCTCGAGACAACGAGCTACCCTTCTTATTACGCGTAGAAGTAGACGTATGTACCGACATCGGGGCGTCTAAGTGCGTGCGAATGTACGACGTTTGCAGTGTGCCCTAAAATCACTCTTATCTGCTTGATATTCTCTATTGGAAAAATTGCGACAAGTGGATGACAAGATATACAAGAGCGCATTTTTGAATCTGAAAAGAATGTCGACGTGCGCGGAAGAACCAGATAACACGCCTCTGCATATGCAAGAGGCTTTATCTCCGGTTGGTCTTTATTTCTTGATTTATAGTGATTTTATTTATAAGCTGTGTTTACTTAGAAAATGCAGATATAACAAACTTTTTATACTTTTGATCAGATTATGAAATAAATAATACGATTTTATGGATGTTATATTATAATCCATATATTTTGAGATTCATACTTTGAAATATTTTTTGTATTAGACTCTCATGATTTAAATGATGTGAACTTTCGAGATAAGTGTATTTTGAATTGGATGAAAAATCTATATAAAGGGTTACTTTTGATATTATATATAGATGATGAATAGAAATTGAATTTAAATTATACTTAAAAACGCGTTCAGGTTAAAAAATTAGACATTTATAGTTAATAGTGATGGGTTTGAACAATTCTTAATTATTATAGGGTTTCATTTAAAAACATTCCAACGATATAATTCTATGCACTAAAGAAACTACTTTTAAACTTTTTTTTATTAAAATTCATAGTAAATTTTAATTCACAAAATGCTTTTGATTTGGTTCTGTTAATTTTTTTAATAAAAAGTTATTTAATCTTTTAAGTATACAACAGTATTAAAAATAAAATATTATACAACAGAACAATCAAAAGCGATATTCGAAAATGTGTAATTCATAATTCTTTAATGCATATAAATTCCATTCTTTACTCAAAACTTACATTCAACCGAATAAATCTTCTGCGACGTTATTAACATGATCTTTCGATTAGAATATTTGAATGAGTAATTCGTATTCAGTTTTTATATCTCTTTTTGGTTACTATAAAATCATATAATTAATTATGCGTATTTTTAACTTTAAAAATCATTTCAAAATATGTATTATTAATATTAATATTAATATTAATGTTCAATTTTTTATTTGATTAAAGCATTTTCAACAATTTTTTAAACTTTCAACTCTACATGTATATTCAAATATTTATTGATATGTTCACATACATACTTTAAAATGTGTAAATTGAATTATGAAATTCAAACTACATTCTTAACCAGTTCTATTATCAACTGTAAACAATAAGTTTTACTCCGGTCAAAGCTCTATAAAGCATAAATAGACATAAAAATGTGTGCAGTTTTTAACTCACACCTCACAATAAAATATGATTGACAGATTAATTATACTCGATGTATTAAAATATTCAGTTCAACAACTAAATGCACTATAATAAACAATGTGTTCGCGGTTTATTAACCATTATTTAAAATTATAATAATATACTTATTATCCTACCATTTATTACAGATTGAAATGTTACAGTATTCAATATATAATTCATATCAAACACAGTGTGCCATACTTTTTTACTTACTTTTTATTTTGAATATATGAATACCTTTCAAATAACAACGAAACTTCTGAGAAATATAAGAATCTTTTATTTGCTTTTAATTCATTTCAAAATATTAATTTAATACAAAGCCATTCTACTTTCTGATATTTTTATTTTACGCTTAATCCTGACCTAGACAAAAAAGGTTTCAGTAAACTTTGCAATCAGATATTGTTTACTATATAAGAGTAAAGAATTCACCATTTATCGATTGAGGTTTTTAAATTTCGTTTACTTAAATGAGAAATGAGATATTGTGTGTTCGCTCCAACACTGAGTCGTGTAAGCTTTGTGACAGAGAATACACTTATATAAAAATGTGCTGTGCGACTATGTTTAAATGTATATTCATGTGATAATGACGTGTTTATTTTAAAAACTGTGAATAAAGAGAATGTTCTGGCAGGTGAATATATGTTTTCTATCCAGTAATACCAATTTATAGGTTAGAAAAATCTGACTCAGAATTGGTAACAGTGATTCAGCAAAGATTCCATCTCATAGTACTCTGATATTTTGTCGACTTATTTCGAGATAATATTTTACAACATAAACAAATTCAATTTTTCTATTTGTATTTTTTAAATTATTTTCTGTTTACAATATTTTATTATTATTTAACATATTCACTATTCTAAATTTCTATATTTTGCGTAGGTGTGTCAAAAATTATGAGAAATTATGAACGACCATTCTTTATAAAACTAAAGTATAATCTTTTCAAAAGAAAATGACACATAATTGAATCAAATGCCTACATCATTTAAATATATCACCGAAAATTAGTCAGAGCAAAAAATTTACTTCGATCAATAGTCATCTCTGGACATAAAATATTAGTATCCTTGAAGACGATTTTTTGTTTACCTTTACATATGAGTATATATTTAAACATTTTTATTACACAGAATTATGATTGATAAAATTCCTAATAAACTTTAATAAAGGAGGCAGTTAAATTTTTAAAACGTCTAAAGATAAGGTTCCGTTATATTCCAAGTGGTCAATACAATAAACTTAATTTCATCCAATAAAGATTTACGATTCATAAGAATAAAAATTTTATTGCATATTTTTATCGTAACAAATTTGCATTTGTGCAGCGTAACGATGTTAATAGTGATACACTAATTGGAAAGAAACCGACTAATTAATAACAAATTACTTATGGACACATCGCGTTAGAATATGTCGAACCTATTACAATGCTATTTGTTTTTTTAATTGCGCGCGCATATATGCGTTAGCATCCAGATCACGATATCACCACATAAATGGCCTTGAAGCATTGAAACGATTTCCAGTGCCAATCAACGACCTAATTAAATGTATCTCGTATGGAATATGTATCCGAAGAGAAAGCGTCTTTTATTTTGTGTGAGCCTTTTATTACAACAAGCATAGGCTGCTGACAAACGCCACGTTTTTTCCTTCTTCTCTTTCCTTTTTTTTGTCTCATTTCAAATACTTCAATAAATGGATCTACATCTTTTCAACCAGCGTATCAGCCAACACCTGAATTTTTGTGAAGATAGAAAAAAAAGGAAAATATTATCGAGAATTGCCAAGCCATAAATTCAATTTTTATTAAATCATATCTAATGATTTAAGTGAAATGACTTTTGAAATACAATTTCTTGTGGCAATAAGGCATGAATAATTGTTACACATAGATATATCGAGTAAAAATTATGTGATTACTATCCGAACAATAGAGTCCCGGCTTCGGGCAAGCGTTCAGCTATAATGATTCACTTTGTGTATATACACCAATAGCCACTCACGTGCGATAATTATTATTTCTTCGTTTTTTATGAGAATACTTACCACAGACGTGTGGTGCGTAATTGTTGTGCATTCGTGTATAAAAATAAGTTTCATAATACAAGAAAAAACGAATCGTTGACTGTGTTGGGTATCAACACTTAATCCAAGAATAAAAAAAACGACGTAATAGTTGTACGTTAATAATAAATTACAGTTTAAACAGTAATAAATATGTCAAAAGAAATGTTCGTTTTTTGTTTTGTTTGATGCTTGAAACAATAATTCGTTGATAGATATAAATTTGGAAACTTTTTTACAACTATGTTTATCTGTCAGAACCGAAAATTCGTGACGTTAAAAAGCATGACGAAAGAGAGAGAGAGAGAAAGATGAAGAAAAAGAAATCATATATCGAATGATTTTTCGGTGAAAAAGAAAGTTTCGTTGGAGCAGTAAAAAGTCTATATTTTGAATAAAAATGTAAACCTAAGGGATAATTTATGTCAGAGAAATAATAGCGGATTTTTCATGAAAGATTTTTGTTCGCGCGCACTTTAAACTCGAGATCGAATACTTTTTGCTTCTGACGTGCCACCCGTTGCGCGTTATAACGAGAATGGTTGACCACAAGAGCTTAGTTGGGTTGTGTTGCCAAGCAGTGGGTCCCCTGCAAAGTGTATTTAGTAGATATATAAAAAAAGGATCTGCTTAGATCGTCGCGAACCCAGATAAGCACTTTTACACTGACAGAAAAATCTTCTCAATGCTTACGATTCGCCAATAAAACATTTAAATTAGAATTCACTATTATGCTAAACGTTTATGGCCTTTTACAGTACACTGTTGGGTTCAGAATTTGATTCATCTTCACTTTTACAACGCAATGCGAGAATATTATGCACTAAACATCAATTCAGAGGATTTACGCATAAACTTTTGTTAATGTTTAATTAATGAATTTATTGAATTGAATTTTTATACGATCAAGAGACACATTAGTGTCTCTGGCCAAGTACAAAAAAAACTTTTTTGTGCCGTTTCGATTTCAGAAAATATTTTTTGGAAATGTTGAAAATTGTTTAAGTGTATTATTACCTTAAATATAATTAAATAATATTTTTAGAAAAATTTTATAAATAAATAAGTTTAAAGTATAAATTGTTATAATTAAAAATAAAAAATGCAATCGTTTTTTTATTGCACATAATTGGATTATAAATTTGTGCTTCTAAGCATTTAAGTATGGTTAAACTTTTAAGTCATAAATATTCGTTAATAACAATTTATTGAATCTTATTCTTAGCAATTTGTCAAAATCTTTAACTAATGATACGCAAATATAATCGATGTGTCAACTGCCGGAAAAATGTGATGTTTATGGCTTTCCAATATTAATAATAACAGCCAAGATATTGTCGGTATAAAATAGCTATGTCAGGATAAATGCACATACATAAAAATTTCGATAGGTATATGTACACGCGCGTCTTTGAATTATAGTCGGCATAATAAGACGCTATGGCATTAGACGTCAAAAAGCTTAGTTTGTATCGCGTGATATTTCATTTTCAATTACGCATCTGCCGCGTGAAAATGTCCGCGATCGTTCATAAGTTAGGCTTAATTTTGCGCGTATAAACTCGCCATTTTCCACGCAAATATTTATGGGGTTTTCATTTGCGATAGCCCAAGTACAGCTGAAAATGTCCAAATCGCGACGGGCGGTCTATCAGGTTTCATTTTAAAAACTAAAGGCAATCTTAACGAAGATACTTCTTACTGATAACGATTCCGGAAAGGAAAAACAAACGTTTTAGGGATTCGAGAAGCATAAATAAAAAAAAAATAAAAAAAAAAGAAAGCAAAAAGGTCCGAATTCTTTGTCGAAAAACTGTAGCGGAAAAAACAAGTGCACAAAAACCGATGAGTTAATAGTCTCTTTGTTGTGTATTCGAGCGAGCCTAATATGTCCGACTTGGAATTGTTTGACTTTTTGAGTTTCAAATTGCAGCTGTTGAGGTCCGAAACTGAACTTCAGCTATTTCTCTTCGATCAAATCAGCGGTTAAAAATGCTTTATTTGTTCTGATTTAAATCAAACTAAATAGATAAAGTTACTACAGGGATTAACTGGAATCAAATCTAATCGGGTAAATGCAAATTTTGTTTTTTATTTTTCTTTTTATCGTATTTAGGAAAAACCTCACTAGAATCAACTTTGTTTTTTCCTTTTCAAACAAAGCTAATATGGGATAAGAGATAATAGTATATTACGCATTTACGGAAATGATATCGGGAATCCGCTTTTCCCAAGGGACTTTAGAAGCGGCAGGCGAGGTTTAAAAATTATGTTTCCAAAATTTTCTTTTGAGGGAAAATTTTTTTGCGCCGGAATCTGATTTGTAATATTTTACCTCTGTTATAGCTCCAATTATTTTTAGTAATTGTATACACTATATTTAATATTTAATTTTTAAGTTTTTTGATAAAAAAAATTTAAAAGAAAAAAATGCACGCAAGAAATAATTATAAATTAAAATATTTTAAATTATCTTACCTAAATCAGGATCCACGAGATATAAGTTTTCCTCTTAGCCCACTTACTCCAATTCTTCTTACACCTTAGAGCCTCGCGTTCAATTCTTGTTAAAACAGAATGACGCATTTGTTAATATAATAAGTATGAAAATTATTAAAAAACTTATGTTAAAAAACTTATGTTCAAGTATAATAAATAATTTTAATATTGGCTTTATAATATTATTTTGCTACATAAATACATTTACCTTACATTCAATAATTTTTGAAGCGTAATATAAACTATAACACTTGATTAAACAACTTATTTTTAAATATATGTTCACAGTATACTTAGACTTTTCAAACTGTCGTATAAAATAATTGAAACCAAATACTTTTAAGCAGCTACCTGCTAAGTAAAAAGTGAAAGTCATTAATCTTTTTCAAAAAATGACTTGTATTTTAGTTAAGTGCCATAAATAGTGAGTCATAAAATATGAAAAAAAAAACCAGTTGATTTTATTATCAATTCTGATAGATTTGAACTAATTTAATGTAAACTGTATGGGATAAATGCAGGCATTGTTACTCTTGACTTAAACGGACGGAATACTTGCATTCAACTAAAAGGTGGTTAGACTTGTCTGTGGGTCGAGTCAGGTCTTGCGACTGACTCACGGCCGCGGGCTCCTCAGTCAACTAACCATCATTATGAAAGACTTCTTGTCTATAAACAGATTGACTACTGGTTTCTAAGATTTCCCTAAACAAACTTGTCCATTGTGTCAAATCCTGATTTCACCATTAACTATTCTTGCTGATTTTTCACTTCAATATTTTAATATCCAACTACTTGTTTTATTAATTATAACCTCTGCTCATTGATTGACGTTCCTGCTAACTGATCATCAATCAATCATCACTCAATTCAATTGCCGTTGTTTCGTCAATCGACCAAGACAATATTTATTGGCAAAACGTATCACCTTTGAGTAAACAATCAAAATCAATATGAAACTCAAAACGTCATCGTGAATAATATATAAACTATATATAAACATTTAATTTATTAATAGTTAAGTTCAGACTTGGCAAATTTTCAGAAACGGGATTTTATGAGATTTTTTGATAAGAAGAGAATCAACGCTAGGGATAATATACACCAAAAAAACGTCGATTTTTGAATATTCTCGCCCGGAGATAGAAAGTCCGCAAAAGGCATTTACGAGCGCTTATCGATCGTTTGATCTTTGAGGTATTAAAAGAAGTACTCGACGAAGCTTAGGCTAGCTAGAAATGTCTATTAATTATTATGAAGAAGTGCCTGGCACTATATAACACTGGACAACCAGTCGTTGCGCATCGATGATGGATATATTAATATAATTTCTATCGCGCTGTTATTAGCATTCGAAAATGTTATAGAGGCGCGCGAATAAGTCGCTTGCGTCATAATGCATACGTGCTAATAGCTTAAACAGTTAATATGTTTTGCTGAGAACGATGTATTTAAACATTATGGTTGTATTTGACGAAGACGGATACATGCGAATTTTTCTCTTAACGTTACAACAATTTCACGCTTGTCTTTTTTTTTTTTTTTTTTTTTTTTTTTTTTATTTTCTTCTGTTGTTATCGTGAAAAACACATGTAGCGAATGTAATTGCCAAGTATTAATTATTATTTGAAACGCAACGATGTATACTTCACAAGAAGAAATTTCGGTCTTGTCGTGAAAAAGCAGACAGAGAGATTTGAATCGTGAAAAATTATGATTCAAGATCGATAATCATAAACTGGCAGAAAATATACGAGGTATCTTAATGGTCAATCAGGATGCTTGTAAATGTTGCGATCTGCATCGCGCGCACACAATGTTCAATTGCTACTGCTATAATCAAGATTACTAGCGCTTCTTAGTCAATTTGAAATATAGGTGAATTTCAATAAGAGTCTTCTGTTGCATCTCCTTATTGAATGACGAAAAGTAATAGTTTACAAACTGCCTTCCATGTTATGATATCCAACGAATATAATACATTTTGTTTAAAAAATATGTTTTGTTTAAAACATAAAAAATTTTTGACAAATATATTTGAATTGAAACTGATTATGAGATAAAGTAAGTTAGAGTTGATTAAAGCAATTAAATAGTAGATTCGTATTATCAAACAAAAATTTTAATAGATGTGCAGCATGATTAATTGTGATTTGTCGTAGTATATATATAATACTATTAAGCAAATTCATACGATTAATAAAAAATAGCAATATAGTATCAAATGCTACTGTTTGACGCATTTTGTATTTGAAAAGTGCAATTATATCGTTGAAACACGTCATACTTAAGTGGAATCATCATAGTTATTTATGAAGTAAATCAATTTCTCATACTGTTAACTAAAATTCCAGTAATGACAGGATACACTTCTGAAAGTCTGAAAATAGTTCTTTGGAAATTGAAATACTCTGTATTTTCTAAGTAAACAAAGCTAAAAATGTTTTCAGTTTTTTATTTGCAATTATTGCATATAAGATAATATAATTTTTGACACAAAAAATACCTAATAATATTAGAATATTTAATTATACATCTTATCTCGAAATATCTTTTCATTGTCATCATGAGAGAACGATATTCTTATATCAACAATAATTTCTTACAGATAGCTGTCTATAAGATCTGATCAAGCTTAGTACGATAACTGCATTTGTTCTACATTATCAATCAATTTTATCAATTCTCTCAATACGTTTTCTTATAACAATACATTATAATCATTAAAGTAGCATAACTGTTTCTACCGTTACAAGCAATGCTAAAAATTGTGACAAATAAACTATTCACTCATTTTTATTCTTTCAAAACAATTATATTTTTGAATTTTTTCTATTACAAAACAACATTTGGTGCACTTGTAATGAATAGTATTAGTCATTGATTCAGTAGCTTTTTCTTTCCATTGAAATATACTACAACTGAATTATAATTTGATTAAAAGGTACAAAATGATCCGGAATCGCCAGAGTCCTCCATTAATAATCCAACTCAAAATGATAACGAACAAGTGTTGTTGGCGACGATGCAGCCGGTGAATGTATTAGACTTACACGAATCTGCGGGTCATCCGCTTCATCACAAATATCATCACACTCGTCACAATCATCACAATCATCATCATCCAAAAGACCAACAAAGAACGACTGATGATGCCGACGATCGAGTGTCTCCCGAGTCGGCACCAAATGCTGGTTTAGCGGTAGGGGAGCATAAAATGATCGATTTAATGTACAACGATGGACAGAAGACCGTCGTCTACACTCACGATAAGGAAATCATCTACGAGAATGAAGCGGACCGAGTGCAGGTGGTGGAATATCCGCCACCACCACCGTCGCCACCTTCACCATCGCCCCCCACGAGTCGTGGCGATTTATTGCCACTCAACTATGGCACCAACCGAAATACTTCCGGCGCCACGGCTTTGCATCTGCACCATTATCCTCCGATGCATTTGGCCCAAGAAGACGAACTACCACGAGTCCCTTCGGTGACCAATTCGGTGTCCAATTGCGCCGCTGGTACAACAACCACCACAGTTCTGGTACTCTCGGAATTGGTCGCTGATCCTAGCAATGCTGGGGCACCAACTACCCAACATATATCCCTACCAACTGCTACTCTCCGAGCTGGGTGAGTACTATCAATTTTGCATTTATATATTGGCTTCGTACAATTATTATTTGCATTCGTTATTTTATATTTTAGCTCAATATTAAAATTGATATTCGATGCATGAATAAAGTAATATTTTCTGTTTTATTAAAAACAAATATCAAAGGTGTCGATTACTCCGAAATGCAAACGGTTTTAATTTAAAAAATACTGCAAAAAATATATTCTATGTTTAAGTTAATTGCATAAATAATATTTCATTTGATTCTGAATCCTGAAATTGCATGTGCAAATACGTGAAAGACGGCACCTTTAACGAAGTCATTTTATATGAAACTTTTTGCGCGATTGCCAATTTTGCTTGACAAAAATTATTTTACGATTACCAATTTACTATCTGTAATAGCCTATAAAAAGTCGTGCGATATATTTAAATAATGCGATATCTTTTAACGATAATGACGTGAGTATAAAAAATAACGGCCTATTTATTAGTTTACGTACCAAATGAAAACTAGATCCCCATAAAATAGAAAGATGTAAAAACTTTGATTAAACATTTCCGACATTAGTCTATTAATTTTGAAATAGAAATACAACGGTTACACATTATCTGCTATATCTGTCGATGGAGACAAAAAAATGTATATACCAACTTGCAGTTACTTGTAGAAATAAAATGCTAAACTTAGCAAATTTACTGCTTTCCAGAAATGTAAATATCGGGTTATTTATGGGATCTGTTTGATTACTTTAAATCCAAAATGACACAGGTGTAATAACGTTATGTCGCCGGAAAAAAAGGAGCGTGACACGCAAATACTAATCCCGCGGATAAAACACGGTAATTCAATTAGACACGATTATAACGTTTCTTGTAGATAAGTTCGAAAAATCGTTTACGCTTGGCGATTTTGCGATCGGACGAGTGAATCGCCGCTAAAAGACTTGAAGGAATTTCAAGTAGTACGATTATTAAAATGCTAAAAAATTCCGTGAACACGTCAAACGATCGATCGAACTATTTTCGAATTTTGTATTCACGTTTCATCGTCGGAAAGGTGTGGCCGGATCATCCACTTAATTAAATGAAAGTGAGTTCTTCGCCAATGAGGAGAAATTATGTATCATAAAATGCGGAATCCGAGCCAAGGTCGCCATTTTGACGAAACAATTATTTATTATGATCAAAATGAGCAACCATTCCAATCGCATCTACATACGAATTTTCCAATTTCCAGATGTATGATGATTTTTTCTTTGTTAAATAAATACATTTTTGAATAAAGTTTGAAAAGAGTACAGTTTAAAAAAAAAAGAAAAAACATTTTGTAATTTAAGCTTATATATTTTAAGCAAGTAAAATACTTCAGCAATAATTTCAATCTATTATATATTTTCATTATTAACTTTTTCACTTCTTAATCCCATATATATAAACAAATCAGAATTGAAGGTATAAAATCGAGAAAGGCAGGTAGTAAAAAGGATACAGTTCAAAAACTTATAACCATCATAGAATCATTTGAATCAATCGAAAAAAAAAACATTTTATAAAGCTTACAATTCAAGTGTTGCGTAATGTGTTTTTATTTCACATTCCGAAAAATATCTTTGAATCAATTGAAAATAATTACTTTATATCTGAACGCACGCGCAAAGAGAAAGAGCAAGACATTACGGCGCGTAGCAATTTATTGATGTATTAAGTAATCGTTTTCGAAATAACGCGAATGCAAAAACCGTCTTAACGCAATTTAACACATGAGTGACGAAGATTCGGTCATAGTTCAGTAATGCGCGCAAGGTAGACGAGACGTAACGGCGCACGCAATATCTTTTATGGTGTTGTTGCACGTAATGCCAAATGATTTTAATAGATAATCCCCTGGTAGAAATTTAAACGGACATTACGGATTGAAATTGTTCTAATCAGAGTCTAACAGTGTGAATTAAAATTACATCGAATCTTATCAATGACCAAAAAAAATTAATTTGATTTGTTAACATGGTTGCCATATCTCTCCCACACTTTAGTCAGATTTCAGTTTCTACTTAGAGTATATAAAACTACCATTTTATAACAACCGTTTGAAATGAAAAACGTGAATAATTTCAAATTACAATGAATCTCCATTGAAGCACAATGCATTTACGAGTCTCGTGCGACAATATATTGTTGACTTCGATTTACATTGCATTCACAATTGTCGACGCACGAACGCAAAAAAGAAGCTGCACTACAAATACTTAATAATACTTAAGCTAATGCGCAATGATTTTATTAACTGGCATACGATTTTTTCCGCATATTAGACGGCGACAAAAAAACCGTTATTAATACGTTTTACGATCGTAACTGTACAGTCAATGTCTTTGCGGCCTGTATGTATTACGCGACGTAAATTTCTCAAATGCTTTGTATCTTAAGAGGCGTTGCGAATGCTCGCGTCAAAACTGGCGTGCATTATTTTTACAACGTGCGTTAACACCTAATAAATTTGCGCAATTATATAGCTACAACGAGTAACGATTAAGAGATTCATAGTTTCGGGAAAATTATTCGATGCGTTTGTGTGATATATACGTGTTAATTGATGTTACGTGCGCGTTTCATTTCCATTTGTAAGATCGTTAATCATCCTTTCGATATCAAACTTGATTCTCAATTAACGTGTATCGAGAAAAAAATTCGAAACTAATATGATTTTAATTGCTAGTTGAAAATATTGTAGTTTATGTGTATTTCTGTGATTTTTTATCATAAGTGGTGCTGGAAAATGATTAAGAATTAATATTTAATAACATCAATAAAATATATAATTTGAAGACAAATGATTATATAAATATAATAAGTAATATGAAAAAATGTTTTTTTGTTAATATTTATTTCAAAAGCCATAATATCATGAATTCAAAATTATAATGCGTAAAGTACGATGCCATTCGCATACGATTTATATTAATTTTTCTTTGACCATAAAACATTTCGCTATAACCATTCACAGTATGATAATCTTTCAGATCCTGTATAACGTATCTTTAAGAAACTAGTAAACATAGTAATTTTTAACCATTTATTTTTTATTCGGTATACCAGTATCTTTAATTCAAATAACTGAACCAAATCATCACCGGAAATCGCGATTCCCTTATTTCATCCTCGATTGCGTCTAATAAAGTGATCAAAGATAAATCAAATGTACAAAGACTTTTATCCCTTGTAATAAAAGGTGGTAAGGTTGAAAATGGACTTCTTAAAATTCAGCATACCAAGTGTATACTTACCACTCATAAATCAAAAATGCATAGCCATGGAAGCAGGAGCGCATCATCAGTGGATTTTCAAAAAAAAAAAAAGAAGTAATAATAAATAAAAATAAAAGAAAACATAATAATAACGGAGAAAAAATGGACGACAAAAAATAAACGTCCAACAGCTATCTCCCGGTGAGGTGGATCGTCAAAAAGACTCGGCGATTAGCCTTTATTACAACACGCGAGTCCTAAGGTATACACGAGTAAGTCACGTTACATGTTTGGATTTATTATTACGACGGTGTGTGCTACTCGCGCGGCTGCGCGCCCAACAACAACCAGCCTACCGTTGTACATCTATATAAATATTACAAACCAATAACCATTAACCACTCGACGCGGCTCCTTGCAATAAATAAAAAGTCGCAAGCAATTAATCGGCCGCGAGCCGAGACCTTGAGATCGCGAAAACAAGCGCAATTTCATTTCAAACAACAAAAGCGTAGCAGCTGATAACGATAAAAACACAAAAAATGACAACTGAAATAAAATTAAAGCAGCAACAACAAAAAGAAGATATGAGCATTGCACAAAACGATGTATATTATCCCCGCTGACCAAATGAAAATGCAAACGCAATAACGAAATTTAACGATTACATCAATTTATGCACCTACGGTGTAATTTCTTCGACGTTTCCGATCAGGCGAGATTACATCGCGATGCATTACGACCCAGCAGAATTTATCCCCAAATTAATTATCGCTAAATGGAATGTGTCTTCATTGTTCTGCAGAGAATTACAGTCTCGAATTGTTTATGAGCAGGCTCGAGGTGATCATTAAGCAAGAAACGCAGAGAAGGACCAGCTAAAATTCTATTTTGCATTTTAATTGGAATAGAACATTTCTTAAAGAATTAATTAATTTTTTTAAAAAATACTTAAAAACAATTATTAATCAAATTTAACAAATTTTTAGGTTAAGTTTTGTGCAAGTTCTTAATCAAATATTTACCTCGAATTTTATAATTTGAAATTTTTGTTATGGTCGGATATATGTGCAGACATTGGAAATCGTTGAAGCGACATGAACGACGTTAATTGGATCGTTATTTGCATCCTCGGTAAAGTTGGAGTTTGGCTGTCATCTTTATTCGGACAGAGTTTATGCTCATTTCTCGTTTTGCGAAAAAGTTCCGGCAAAAAATGGTCTGTCGACGTCGAGTCCCTCGCTTTCTAGAAGGAGAAAGGACGAAACGGATCGACGTTGATCTTCGAAAATTCACGTTCCCTTTCACTTTGTCGACCGCGAATGTGGTATACTTATACTATAATACACATTGCTTGTGTCGACAAGGCGGTCCACCGAGAAAAAAACCACGCTCTTCAAGGTCCCTTTCGACGCACCGAAACCGAACGAATAATCCGCTTGGTCGTATTAATTTCTCGCTTACAAAGCGAGAGGACAACGAGGGACATACGAGCAGAGGGAGATCAAAAAAGTTTATTAAGTTCAACACATATATATTTATATATAGAGTCTACATTGTACATTATATATCTAACTGAATATTTTTACATTTCATAAAATAATTAAAGTTTCTTTTCAATTATAAATTTTTTATTATAAATTTTTAATCAAAAGACACGGTAGTGTCTCTGGCCAAGTACAAAAAAACGATCGTTTTTGTTAAATTTCTCAAATATAAATATGTTATGAAAAATTGTAAAATTTTCTAACCTATTATTTCTACATAATTTTGTACGGTTTCATCATGGATAATAGCGAACTATTAGCATGAATTTGAAAAAGAAGCCAAGCGATATTTTGCGTTGATTTCAAGCTGAGACAAATTTTGCCTGGCAAAATTCGTTGGTTTCGTGCTAACGGACCATAAAGCACTTAGCTATAGAGAACATGCGAGCGCGATATGTTACACTGACGCACCAATGTGAGCATTTATTTATGAGCACGTAAATCCCCGCGTATCAAGTGTACGAATTACGTGACCGGCCCGCGGCACTTGCAAATTCGAGGAGCGGCGCTCTTTATTCCGCAACCCCCGGGGAAACTTGGGTGCCAACGTAATTTCTTTCTCGCGAAATTGCCGCAATAATGGATGCCCAGCGACTAAAAAGCACTTCCATCGCGGAAACCAGGAATGCGCGCGAGGCGCCCTTCATCTACCGAACAGTTTTTGTAACGACCCTGATTCCTTCTCAATTTTTTGTCTCTCATGATAGGACAAACATGTCGAATAAACTTTGCTCAGTTCTACAGATGGAGACATTTTGGACCAATTATGGAACAAGTTACGCGGTATTAAACTTGCGCAGTAATACATAAGAGTTTTTTCAATGTCAAAGTAAATTTTAAAACAGAATTAAATGTGAACAAATTTCAACTCTTTATGGCCTTTTCAAGAAAACCAATCAACTTATCGATCCTAAAGAAAAATTTGGTCTTTTATTTATTCAGCCTTTATATTTTAAATATATTCAAAAACACTTTTGATATTTTATTTCTTGGAAACATTCTGATATTTAATAAATTATTTGCGGTGAAATTATTCTTTAAATTTAAAATTTACATAGATCCGTCCTCATATGTTCTTATATTTCAATGATCAATATTACATTTGAATTTACATAGTTTATGTAAAATTATGTTTTGAGGCACAAAAAGTTTTAAAATAAATTTCTACAACCGTTCGTAAACTTATAAAATTTAAAGCATTATTTTCTCGATTGCCGAAGTTTCAAATTATTTGCCAATTCATTTTCAAGGCTATAACAACGAAAATTAAGTACAACATTTCGTTAAAAAAATATAATCAATAATTTAAACTGTACTGACTACATATTATTTTGTTGTTGTGTAGCCTTGAAAATGAATTGGTAAACTATTCGATATATCTGTTCAATAAAATAATATTCTGTTGTACCGACACATATAAAAATTTCTTTTTAGACTTGGCTTTAAAATTAAAAATTTGATTAATCTTATCTTAAGATTTTGTTGTTGTAATATTTAAAATATTAATAATAAATAATATGAAAAAAGTGAATAAATATCGATAATAATAACCGCATAAAATGGACCCATAATAAACCGTAACATTACTTCAAATTGTCTACCGTGAAACACTTTGTAAACCCCCGAACTAAAAACAAAATTCGAATTTGTGGCCTAAACGTACTGTGCGAAGCAAAGAATAAAGATAGTGAGAAGAGAGTAGGGTCTGAGTGAAACATAAGGTAAGATGATACGCGTTCCTACACCTACACGAGTCGTATAGGAACGATGGTGAGACAAGATGGCCGCCCATGGTCCAATGCTATGGGGAAAACGTCGTCTTCCATCTTACTTTAATTCCCACCGTCCTCCTCGTTGTCTTACTTTTCTCTCTTTCTCTGACTTTTTTCTCCTTCCTTCCATCTCTCTTTCTCACTGTGTTTCTTCATCCCTCTTTTTGGTCCAACCATTTTCTACCGACGAAGCCAGACCGATTCATTTCTCCGTCTTCTTTATTATGTTCGTCCGTTGTGTGTCTACGTTATTCCATCTCTCCGTCTCATTTTTCTGTCTCAGTTCATCCTTCCTCCTTGCTTTTTTATCCCATACCTGCGCGTCCCTGACTCTTATCCTCTTCTCGATTGCCCGACCTAATGCTACGATATACCGAATAAAACTGTTAGACCACTAGAAAATACCTGAATCGTGCTGATTTTTCGATGATCCTCGGCTAAAATTACATAATAAGGTTGATTTCAAAACAGAAACATTATACATTATATAGTCAATCGTAGATGATTATAATAATCCGATATTGTGAATTTGATTGTGAACTTTTATATAAAAAAAAAACTTTGAGTTATTACAATTGTTTTGGTATAAATTTCAAACGCCCGATTTCACTTTTGACGAATAAAGTAAAATTGCGGATAAAGCATTATTTATTCGTATATGCATATCGTAATATTGGAAGATAATACTTGCGAAGTTGAAAATTATATTGATTTATATTTGTTCGATGAATTAGAACAGGTTTCTGGTTACCTACTCCAATAAACAATTTTATAATTATAATTAATATTATCGCGCTTGTACTTATCTAATGAGAATAGAAATATATCGATCCAATTGCATCCAATCAGTATATCATCAATAACCAATTATATTAAATGAAGAAAATAATTTATTACAAACAGTCTTCGCTATCCATATTTATTATCCATAATATTTAAGCCGATAATTATTTTGTAAAATACATTTGAAACGTGCTCAATTATTTATTTACGCAAAATGCCGTGAATTTGGTCACAAATCGTTGGATCAACAGCTTAATTTATTTTGTTCATCAAAGCGTAAAATCTGATCAACCGATATCCAGATTTTGCACTTATCCCCATGCAAAGTACTTTTGCTTAGAAACACGTCTTACAATTCATTTCCGTTCATTTAACTTTCAATCGTTGCTTTTTTATTAAATGTCAAAATGCGTGTTATAATGTCGTTAATTATATTATGCTATGGCTTTCCATCCGAAGACATTTTCGTTTCGTTTGATTTCATTTTCAAGAGGGCGCCACTGCTTGAGAATATATTCATATATAATAGCGGTTAAAAAGGTTAAAAAGGATGCAAAGATCGCACGAGAAGATAAAATTTTGAGATTGATACGAGGTTTGATTCGAATTCTCATTGCAACATTTCACCAAGAGAAAATTACAAGGCTAGTATACACCATCGCTCTCGATTGGTAGCCTTAACGAAGAATCTCAAGCTGGGCATCAAAGAGTGTCTGCCTAAAGAAAAGAAAGAGACGCGCGACATCTACATACGTGCCGTCACAGCCCGCATGTTTTTCTCGTGACGTATTTATTTACCACGGATGACTTTACTTGAGAATCATATTCGTGTCGTCTTTTTTGTTACAGCGATACTCTTATTACTTCACGCAAGCATGAATAAAACTGCGGAATATTTTAACGCAACAGAATGAAATGAAGTTTGATAACGTCAAGTGTAGATATTAATCGGCATGGATATGGTCGGGCATCTTAAATATCCTGGGATCATCTTGATACTTGCATTCTATTTTTTTTCATTCAAACTACAATGTTTGCTTACTTTCAAGTTATATTATCATTTGAAGTAATTAATTAAACAAAATTATGGCGTCAAAATGACGAGATATTGGTTATCTATTTCTACTTATAAAGCTATTTCTGAAGTATTCAAATTTTTATAAAAATGTTTTTTTTTCATAGGTTTTATTAATAAATTTTCGTTTTATATCATTACATTTGCATTTATCTGTTTTTTTCAAACACGTGGATATTTTTTTGCAATTTTATCTATTAATGTTCTATTTGAAATTAATATTCAATTAATATGAAATATATATGGATTGGCAATCCAACATAATTTATGGTAATGAAATGCAGTCCTCTGTGAAAAGCATCTTCAGGAAATGATCGACGATTTTGAATTAAAGAAATATAAAAAAAAGAAACATTTTTACTTAATTAACAGTTTCTTAATCGTATATGACATCAGGATATATAAACATAACGAATAAAGTACACTTCATTAAAGTAAATATTGTTTGTGTTATATGAATTCCTGGAATGTATTTGACTGTGAGCGAACGATTATAGGAAAAAGAAATAATTTTTTGTTTTTAATTTTTCATTTATATCAATCAACTTTTCAATATTAACAAGGCTATAGTTCAAACACGTATTAATAAATAATGTATTTGAAAAAGTAATTATTTATTGGTTTTCACCTCTAACTTCTTAATAAAATTGTGCAATCTAAAACACTTGTCTTGCAATACACATAGGCACACGTCAGTGCGATAACATTTTCGCATAAAAGTAATCAAGCTATAAAATTTTGTGCCGCTTTAGATGAAAAACCCAGATCAATTTTTATCGCACACCTGAAATATAGCTTCGCACAAGGTCCCCCGTCATTGTTACCGAGTTTGACTTGAGAATCTGAAGAATGAAACGCCATAAGTATTTCAGTACCAAACTAAGCCAACCGATTCATAAACCTTGAAAGGGAAAGGCGTGTTCGGATTCTGCGTGGTTCAATCAGAAAAGCCATTTTCTCGTCCAACTGTCTATTGATATCCACAACAATGGACCTCTGGCTGAGAGAAGAGAGAGAAAAAAAAGCCGCACACGTACGATATAAATTGTATTACATTATTATCAGCCAACTAAACCAACCCATTCAGTGTCCTCGTGTCGTCCGATTGGAAACATTCATTTTCGAATTCCCGTGACAATAAAAGCTGACTCCGTCTGTTTGCGTTGATTCGCTGGATTATTTACAACGCCCAGAATGCGACGACCTACGTGGTTATATACATCGCTAATGGCGAGACCAATCGTGTCAATGCAAATGCCAAAATGTTTAGCACAAGCGATCAAAAAATCGTAGAACAAAAAGTAATAATAAAACAGAAATGAAGGAATAAAAGGAAACAACAAAATTACACCTCACGTCATGGAATTTAAGAGCCCTGGTAATAAACGTTAGTCAAAATGACTCAAAAACATTAACACAAAGTCGAGTTAATGCGCGCGCATGATTCACGGAAACCCCAAAATAAAAATGATTTTAGATTCTACTTTTTTTAGATTCTACTGCAGCGATCGATAAAACAATAAGCATCTTTTCTAACTAAATGCAAATTTTGTGTGTGTCTGTGTGTTTTTTTATCTTTTTAGAGTTTTTATAAAGCGTTTTTATAAGGTTATAAATAATCGAATAGTTACGATTTTCAGCATGACTCATTATTGTAAAACAGTTTTTGTCCGTTGATTACATCAGTCTGTTCTATTGAGCTGAATTACATTTTTACAGTATAAATGCAATTTAATCGAGCCGACCAATGACGTCATCACATTTGTCGATACATATGATCAACGTGAAATTTGTGTTCGAGATCCAATGGTATGAATTTATTGATCGATTGTTTTAAATCATTTTTAAAGTTCCGTTGTTTTCATGCTCGAACCTCGGTCTGAGATGATTGTATATACGTAGAATTGAAAGCGCGTCTGACGCCTACACGTCGTAAGTGTATATCGAGCAAACTGTCTTACACGCAGCTTCTTTATGCACAGCAAATAGATATCGACAATTTATTGTAACGGGAACTACGGCATATCCCAACGATAGATAAGTACCGTTATTATAATTGCTACACATGCCAGGCGCTCTTATCCTATAACCACCGACTACAACGCGCACACACAAAACTTTTCAAGCTGATGAAGTTTTTTTAACAAACATATCCGGCTTAGATTTGAACAAATGGCGACGCAACGATACCGCGCAATAATCACAATTATCAGCCAATTTCATAGTTTATGAGAGAAGAATATGAGAAAGAGTGGGATTGAAAAATATTTTGTTTTGAGTTTACTAATGAATTGATAAGGGGAGTATAATTGGCGAGAAGGTATAAATTCTGTTGTCTATCAGTAAAGAGGAATTTAAAGTTAAGTTGCTTATTCAGTTGAGAGAGGAATGGAACACGATAAGTTTGGATTTCAAATTAGAAAGGTCTTTAGATAGGTTTGCTGCTATTGGTTTAGAGTTTAATGCTGCATTGACTTCGAATATAGGCCTTTTTAGGATATTTTTGATTAGTATGTAAATGATGTACGTTTGAGAAACAAAGCTTTTAAAATTTAAATAATTTTGTTACATATTGAGAAGCTATAATATACTTAATAAAATTTGAGCAAAATATGAATTTCAATTTTTATATCATTCTAATGTCATGAAAAAATCTTGAGTTTGGATTTAAGTTAAATTAGGTTGTCAGATATAACTGGATTAGAACTGAGGTCGTCAGAGTGACGATAAGTGTCGTGGATGAAACTTTGAGGTTATGTATGTTGAAATAGGGTGTGTGCTTGTATTTCTGAACTGTATAATAAGATTTCATATCATTGTAAATAAAGTTGTAGCTGAACGTGCTCATAATATTTAATACAAAATGTTATAACGTTGATTTAAATTGTTTTTCTCTAATCAAATCAAATAAAAATTAATAAATAATTCATCAACAAATTAACATTTCATGGATTACTCAACCAGATTATCTGTCAGTTATCATTTTCAGTGATACAAATATCTTCTACTTAGTAATGCAATTTTTTATATCTAATTTAAACTTTTTTAAACTGCACTAATTAAAAACGTAAAATCAAAAAAAATCAATCTAGTTTTTGAAATATTCTGTTTCTATCTTAAATGTTTCTTTTTGCTTAATAATCTCTCCATTTACAAGTTTACATCATTTTCAATTGAAAGAGGTTTGAAGAGCCCTTAATCCCAAGCACGAATCAATTTCCTGAGCCAAACAACAATCCACAACATCATGACCAATCGTCTGACATCGTTAAATTATGTCGATTTTTCATGTTGATGAAACGAGCCGTGAACTTGAGACGA
Organism: Gryon sp. ZL-2020; assembly: GCA_022817425.1. NCBI lineage: Eukaryota > Metazoa > Arthropoda > Insecta > Hymenoptera > Scelionidae > Gryon > Gryon sp. ZL-2020. The sequence goes on along the minus strand of JABFPJ010000030.1, from coordinate 49,331 downwards.
GCCTAAAAAGCCGGCTTTTACATTGTGTTCGATCCAGTTTGACGGGCGTGTGTGCGACTCCGCGTAGTTGTGAATGAAGCGAACGGAGAAGTCTCCGTAGACTGGTACTTAACGGTGCCCGGTGCGGAAGACAGACCAACCACGATGGGGTTGACAAAATAATGACCGGGGCAAGTCTGGGTTGTAAGGTGGCTTCGACACACAGACAAAACAAGGACGGCACAACAACGCTCAACTGCGGCAGAACGACAAGGACGCCACGCGTTCATAGAGAAAAGACGCCGAGATATCCCGAGCGAGAAACAAGTGCAGATCTGGTCTCGAAGTCGGCGGCGGCAGCCGGCGTAGACAGGTTGTCCAGATTCCACGGAAGGTCGTTTGCTTTGCTTACCGCGGGTTGTGGAGCCGTCGCCGCCGACTCGAACCGAACGAACGTAACCATCACTTGTATGCTTGCTTGCTTGCTTAGTTGCAGAGAGGAATGCATGCCTTACACTCATGAATCGCGACCACCGTCTCGTTCAAGCGACGCCATAGTAAACGTATACTATTACGTTTTCTGCAGAAGTTACCGACGGTCCATTTACATCAATGATCTATACGCGCCTGCGCTGCCTACATTTGTCTTCCTGCGCTGCTTTTACGCCGGGCAAATTTCTTCGTCAATTGCCCCCCGCGAGAAAAGTGAAATTTATGCTACGCGTGCGCATCAATGCGCAACAAACTATTTTGTTAGTAATGTTTTCTTGCAATAGTTTACCACAAAATAAAAATAACGAATTTGTACACGAAGAGTCGTTGATTTAATTGATTTAAACATTCATAAATAATGTTTACTATGATGAGTATGATTAATAGTTTTTAATCATAATGAAAAACTTTTTTACTGTACAACCGCAACTACTGTTGCATACAAGACAAATCTTTTTTCTTCAATTTGATCCACAAGTAAATACATTTCACATAACATAGTGGATGATGAAACTAGTGATTATTACCATACATTGTAATTTAATTTTTTTTAACACTACAAAGGTATTATTTCATTCCAAGACAGCATCTTGTTTTTTTTTTTTTTTTTTTTTGGGTAAAGTAATATTATGAATGAAGAGAAATATAGCAAAAAAGCAAATATAACAAGACTATAGGCTTGAAAAAATTAAGTACAGAAAGATAGATATGTATCTACCTGACAGTTTGGTCTTTCACATTTACTGTAAATATAGATAGATTTGACGTTATATAAGTTCCAGTTTGAGTAATAATTAGGATCTATTTAATTTCCGCATTACAAGGTATTCTATGTCGTTCGTTGCACTTCGTCGACTTTGATTCAAGCACAAATATATTCCTTTGCACAAGTTTATGCCATTTAATGAAAATACCAACAATTTCCGTCATAATATCGCATTTTATTATCTCTATATAGTGTCTACAATGTTTTTTTTTCTCTTTATATTGTCGTTAATTTATCGACGCTGAACATTATATTGCAACTGATTAAAGATAACTGAGTGTTGAGATTTTTTATCTCATACTATTTTAACAGCGAGAAAAAAATTGAATGGAAATAAATTTGATTTTTTTTAAGTATTCTAAATGTATCATTCAGCAAATATATTATCGAACATGACATAGACGCAAAATGCAGCCCTAAAACACAAACCGAAAATAATTTCAATGAGTCGACAAAATTTCAATGACTCAACAGAAATGACGCCTGCATTCTCTTATTAACGAAATTCTATAACAAGGATTTTTTTTTAATTGTTTTGATACTTAAAGAGTTTAGACATACTAGGAATTGTAGATACTTTTTTTCAAGAAGAAGATGAAGAAGACGAAGAAGAATAAAAATGTTATTCTAAAATCGAAGACTTAGAAATTGCAATAAAACTTAAAGATTGTCAATTTCACCGCACGACGATGAAAAAAAAGGAATTAACGATTATTTATTGACATAATAAAATTTGCGCATAAATATCCAACAAATCAGCATTTCACTTTTTGTCGTGTCATTTTCGCATGTCTGCTTTGTCATTTCTAACATTAATAACGCAAAAGACTGCACGTTTGCTCGTCCTCAAAAAAGTGCGCATTCATATATATAAGCACATTCACGTACAAAAGGGGGAAGCAAGCTGTAGTGACACTAGACACCAAAGTTGCATATCGCATTAGAGAAAGCTGAGAGTGAAAATGATATAATATTAGTATTACAAAATTGCGCATATTTTTTCCTTTTTCTAATTTAAAAAGAAAATGTCTTTTTTACTTAAACATTAAAACAATTATTAATGTACCTTCCATAATAACTGCGTTAATAAAAAAGTATTTCGAAAATTTAGAAAATTAATTTAGTATTAATTATTTGTCTCAATTTCTATCTTTTTTTTAATGTCGATATAATAATGATCAACATAACTATCATTATTAAGAAGCAAATAGATTCATCTTGTTCTAATCGTCGATCGAAATTTTATTCCCGAGTTAACTAGCGTCGGTGCGTGATCCGCGGTGAATGAAGTTACCGCAGCCGGAAGAGGCGTTTTGTCGAGCAAATAAAGCACGAGCAAAAATTGCCCCATGAAGGCGGAGAAGCCCGCGGATAAATAAAAAGGGACGACAGGATGAAGATTGAGCGAATGCACGGGAAAAAAGGAAATCACAAGTCGGGAAATAATTAACAAGCAGAGGAAGCCGCGACGGAAGCAGAAAATTCATCACATATTGAATTCGCAAGAAATCCTGATAAAAATATATACGTGTCATATCATAAATGATGCAATATAAATTACAAAAATTGTTTGATCAATTTCGCGGCAATGGCGAAAAGACGTTAAATTATTATACAAGAAAAAAGTTTATAATTTATTATTTTTCGCATTTTAAGTACAATATAATTACACTTTTTATGCAATATTTATTTTTTCCTTTCAAGTTTGAAATCAAATCAAATTTCGCTTTTAATTATAAAGTTTCATTAACATATGATTTATTAAGCGATTTTATTTTACATTTTAGCTTTAGAAAAAAGACTTTTTGTGTAAAAATTGTTATTTGATATCAAAAATCCACTTCCTCTTCATACATAATCGAATCGTATATATGCACTTATACAGTCTGAAGTATGAAGTGACACATGTGTACGTTTGAAAAAGCGTTACAAACACACGGAAAACAGGATTACATTAAAAAGATGAAACGAAAAATCGAATGACTTTTAATTGTGTGGTCCAATTTGACCGACATTGTGTGCGTTGAATCAGGAAGCAAACAAAAAAGCCGGCCCCAGGTGTAGGTCAACGATTTCCTTTCCTTTAAGCGACGCGACACAATCGCACGGAATTAGCCGGCCTTGTTCGCGGTCGGCGAAATTTATGAATTTCATGAACGCGATCTGCGCACAGCTGTTTTTTTATTATTATCGCCTTGATGTAACAAACCAGACTGTTTTATATCCGCACGTTTCAATGTCAAGCACTCTATTATTATTATTGCTTTTTGGTTTTCGACTTGAAATGATTGTTGAACGCGATGTTTGGGTTCGATGATTCATCGATGTTTTTTTCTGTAAATTTTTGAATTAGCAGATCCTTATAAATAATTTGCATGAAATACTCAATTTTTTATCTTTTCTCAACTGGATCCAGCAGGATTATAAAACTATTAATTTTCAATTTTTTCATAAATTTTCAAATTTTTATTAATTTTCAAAAATACATTTCAAAAGAAGTTTTCTGATCGATATAACAGAAATATGCTGATCACGTTCAAGTTTTAATTGAAAATCATAAAAAAAATTATAACAAATTTTTTCATTTGACCCTTGATTTAAAATTGATTGAATATTAAATAAAAGTAAAAATGATATCTAATCGAATAACATTTCTTATTTGCATTCATAATTGACTCATTTTATTGTTAATTATGTCTTGACAAAAAATATAAATTTAACTGCATTTGAAGAAATGCAATCGCCCACAAAAAAAACAAATCTCAGTAATAAAATCTCACAACCATAAGTATAAATAATCATTTAATCTCATATCTAAATCTATTCTCATAACGCAAATCTGTTTCTATTGCACGTTGACTACCGGGTTTTCCGCGCGATCGCGGATGTAGGTGCGATTATCGTCGGTGATTAAATTTCTGTCTTCGCCGGTCCCGCATACCCCGACGGAATTAATCTGATTGAACGATTAAGTTCGGTTTAATTAGCGTGCGTATTTTTGCGGCTTATCAACAGCGAAGAAGACGCAGTTATTAATAACACTGATAGTCTCTAAGCCTGCGCATTTAAGCATCCACCTTTTAAAGGTATCGAAACAACTTACGATCGAGTCGATTTGTGTATCGGCTTTTTCCGTAATTAAATATAATCGATTTGACGAATGAAAGAGTGAAATGCACAAACGCGTTAATAACCACACGACTCTCGTTTAAGTTGCGAAAAGCAGCGCTGAATTTGTTGTCGACTTTCTAAAATATGCAGCGTTAACGAAACCCCCTTCGTTGTCTCTCTTTCTCGCTATCTAAACTATCGATTTAATAAATTGAGTTCGTAGTGTCGATTTTGACATGAATTATTGGAACTTCGGTAGCAATTACGTTATAAGCTATAGTTGCGGAAAAGGAAGTCGAGCCAAACTAACATAATCGAGCCAAAAAAACATGTTACACGAAATGTTACGATAGCACATTTTTTTGGCTATTTTAATACTTTTGGCGCTAACATGGCCGTCACATAACTTGGTTTGCTTCACGTGGAGTTAAATTTGGATTGTATGGTATAATTGACTAGATCTTGATTCTGATCGGAAATGTATAATGTTGAAGAAAAGGCATATTAGAAACACAGGTATTTCAACAGATATTTGAACTCAACGTTGCATTTTCTTTTATCTTTACATGTGAGACACAAGAGAGTAAAGTGCAGATGAACTGAGGAAGCGGGACAACGGAGTAGAACGGTGCAGAGAACTCGAGAGCGGAGACAGGGCGTGGTCCAGCCTTGCTCTTACTTATAATTATATTTATTCGTGCAAGTACGCGCTTATAGTCATTGATATACGATTACACCAAACACTCAGCATTCCTGCCAAAGGGCCCCGAAGATACAATTACACTCTCCCTTTTTGACGTGTCTACTTATTTTTTTTTTCTTCTTCGTCTTCAATCACGTAAGAAGGGGAAACAGAATTGTAGTTTGGTTATGAACAAAAGAATGTTCATAACGAAAGATTACTCATATGAAAAAGACTTCATCTGAAAGATAGACATAAACAATTGTACAAACAAAGTGTCTGAATGTTGAAGAAATGATATTTATATTATGTAAACAAATTTGAGCTGAAGTTCTTTATTCAATCAAGAAATCATGCATATTCATAAATTGACTGTATATAATATTCAAACGATCTTATATAATTGAAAGAGGTTGGATTTGATGAAATTTTTATTTTACTGTGAAAATTTTCCATGTAATAAGAAATTCTAATGAGATCTTATAAATCATTATGTCGACGAAAAAATGTATTCAGTTTAGCGACATAATTTATAAAATGTTACGTACAAAAATTTAAATGAATACTGTGTTGATATGAGAGCAACTTTGTATCTACGCTATATTTATATTTTGTCGAAATTAATCTACATATTTGTATATCAAAAAATTGACTTTTTTTTCACGTGCTATTTATCGCTATAATATCGAACACTATACGCAACAGATAATTATTTGCATAAAGTTAACATTTTTATATAATAAACAAATGTGTCTTACAAAATAACCCCCTATGCCTAAATCCGATTAAAATATTATAGAGTATTTATGATACCAGAGAGAGTAAATAATCAGTTAATATGTATTTACGGTTTGTCTTATAAGATTCAATAATATCACGGCATCAGATTTGTTTATTACCCGTCAAGTAATAAAATGTACAAGCAGATTGAGTTGATTTTGCAAACAGGAAACTTCATTCACAATTTTAAGAATTATAAATTCCGCTTTACAGTATTCCACAAATATTACAAAAATCGGTCTCAATGATGAATAAAATATATACTAAAATTCCTCGTAAATAATTCAGTCCTTGCTACCTTTTTTCTCTCCTCTCATTTAAGCGAACATTTCAAATGATTATCGTAAAAGAAAATGATTCGACACAGTTCATTACACTTGTTTCCAATTCTCTCCACCTAGTAGGGATTTTAGTCCAAAAAAAAAAAAAATCATCGCTACCGTGTCATTAGCTCGCCTCCTTCTTTTGCCCCCTCCCCCCGTTCTTTCTCACCCCACCCTTTCCGTATTTACATCCGATGCTTGCTCGCGAGACGGACATTGGCCTGACGTCATCAGCTCGCCAATGCCATTCAAGGCCCGATTTTTAGCCGTTTTTTACCCTTCAATGATGATTCTCGTCTTCGGAAATAAAACGATGACTCAGAATTAATGTATACACATCGTCGCATTACTTCTAGAATAAGTAAACTAATTTCACGATTCAGTGTTTTCATAACTTACCGAAATAAGATACAATCTTAATCGTAGAAATTAGCATGAATGTGTAATTTATTCAAAACGTAGAATGAAATTAAAAACGAAGGAACGCGTTTTTAATAGAACTTCAAAAACTTAACGAAATTATTAGCTTATTTCAACTCGACTGGAATTGTTTATAACGATTTTCTGATTATCTCTCTGTCTAGACGGTAAAGAATCAAATTCGAGGTCTTTCATTTAATTCACAATTAATGAATAAGTTGTCTTTATTGTTCCATTAAAATGGCATATCAAGTTCATTTTTGTTACATTTTGTACCGCGAATGTGCAATGAATATAATGCGTTTTTTGAAAAAATACAAAAAAAGAGTATATAAAGAAAACGAGTTCATCGTATCTTTTTTATCTGTCAGGTGACATTCCTGAATATAATGCTATAATATGAATGAATTACAAATGAGGTGTATTAAAGCCTTTACCTTTTCTGTTTTATTGATTGATACAATGTAATTAATAAAACAGACTTATGTAAAAGACGCGTGATATCTTTATGGTTAAATTAAATAAAAAAGTTATATTTAAACTTGACTTTATCGACTTTTACGATAATTGTTTTTTAATAAATTATTTACAAAACTCCAACTAAACAATTAATTGTTTTGCAGTTTATCATAGGATGTAATTTAACTATGGATTTTTTTCGTGTTTCACCCTTAAATAGATTCGTCCACAGATACACACTTTATAATTGTGTAATGTGATATGCCTTTACATTGCTCGAGCACACCTCACGATTAGTCAATCAAAGGTACACGTGGATTTACGATAGAGGCTGAAATTCATCAGCAGCCGACTATTAGAAAATGAGAAATATGCAAAGCTGATGTATATCAAATGCAAAATTAAAATGCTAAGTATCGCGCGCGCTGCCGCGGCATGTTTTATATAATTCGCAGCCCGTCGCTCGTAATCGCCACCGCGCGCACGTATACGAGACCGTATGTATTGCCCAACATCTATGTAATATCATATTCGAGCTTCGCGTTATTTTCACGCAGCTAATTCTGCAAAGCGCACTCGGGCGAAACCATCGCGCAGTGAAACTACAAGACAGCGCGTCACGCCAATATTAACCCTGCAATATAAAGTCGCAAAAAAACGGGGGAAAAAAACGAAAAAAAATGGCCTGCGTTAACGAAGATTAATATGCGCGAATAACCGAACGACGCCACTAGATACATTGCAACACCAACATTATTATTATTATAATTATAATGATTATCATTTGTTATTCATTGTATATAGAACTTGTGTTGAGACTTTATTTGATTTTGATCGCGCGCACAAATTTCGTAATACTTTAGCACCAGCGCGCTTCCATTTGTTAATTAAATGTCGATTTTTATGTAACTATAATTTAGTAGATAAATCAATTACACGCGAGATCTTAAATTAATTACAAAAAGGTACAATGCAATGGACCAATCACAATCGTTTGCGGCTTCATTGAGCAATTTTCGTTATACTGTTGAATTGATGCAAATTACCGCACGTGCACGTGAAAAGACTGTATGTTATGTAAACGCTATGTTGCGTCACTGCGAGATATGATAAGCTTTCTTCGTGCACAATCAAATAATGTAATTACACAATGAGGGTAAAAAATAGACTAAAAGGGTCCGACTGTATGTAGTTTTATCACAAAATCTTAATTGGCGGTCGAAAAATACAATTTTCCAAAATGTGATTAAAGTGAAACACTTTTCAAACAGATGACGTAAAAACTTATTTTAACGACCTTAATTTACGAGCTTTTTTCATTTTTTGTCCTCGAAATTCAATTTAAATGACGTTCGTCGAGAATTCTACAGAATGACAATCGAATTTATCGATAAACAATGTTAATGCAGTTGATACTGATAACCGTAAATTATGGCACAATTTATTTCTTTTTTCTGCCGCAGACAATCACTAACGAACGTTATGCATTTTTCGGCACTGTAGAACCAACGCTTTACATAAGCGCAAGAATTTTACGACATAGAATTGTCAAAGGATTGGTATCTTTGATGTTTCCTTTATGAGAATAAAAAGTCGAAAACTAGTCGAAATAGCGAAAATGAAATTCAGTGTTCGATAAATTTGTCAGAATAAAGATATCAAGAATATATGAGGCATTTTGTTTTTCAGCTTGAAAATAAAATGTTTAGGCATGAAGTCTATCTAAAGAAAAGAGAAATTGTCAAAACAGAAAAACATGCAAAAAATCATGCTAACAAACTCAAAACTAATAAAATGTATGATTATGAGGATCTAATTTATATTTTATCAAAATTGTATTAAAATCTTTTGCAATGAAAAAATTATTCACATTCATAAGAAAAGCAATCAAAAGACAAAGAAATGTATAAAAGCCAGATGAATTGAATATTTGTCCAATATAAGTTACTGTAAGTTTTTGACATTGACCGTGAATATAAATGTTGGGATGAAAACTTAGAAACGATCTCCGTCGAATCACTTCATTGAATCTGATACCCGATAATTCATTTTTTCATCGCGTGTGGTCGATTCCGCAAAAATCGCGATAATATGGTAAGCCAGTCACGTTCTTGGACTTGGCTCGTTTCTTGCACGCAAACAATTCTGAAAAGAGAAATACATTTAAAGAGTAACGAAAAAATGAGACACTGAGAGCCGCGAAGACAGAGAACGAGAATATGCGGACCCTTGCATCACCTTTCCTTCTCTTCGACCCTCTTGAAGCCCCCCCCCCCGACTCCTCGCTTTGGACATGCTAACATTAGTTACATGAAGCATATTTCATAAAAGGAAAGCGATTCCGGAGCCATTTTTAATAGGACGAAGTGCTTTTATTTGCGCCGAGGCATCCCAATTAATGATCAAATTAAGTGCCTTTAAATATGAGCTTTTTTTCAGACCGCCCCGATTCATTAACATTCGAACAATTAAGAGGCGCATTCGCTGGATGATATCTCCGTTATTAAAATTATTATGTAATGGACATAATAAAGCCCGTGTGAGCGCTTCTTCAAACATCGTCGCCATCGTGACCAGATTTTCGGTCGCACTTAGGGAAGAAGCTTTTCAGAACCTGTTGCAATTTAAATATAGGGAAAGGTCGGACTCTCGGACAGGTTTTCAGATGATGTTGTCTTTATGAAATTGGACTTCTTGGATCATAACTAATATTTCAGGATCATGCATGTTATTTATTTTGTTTACTTTGAAAACAAACATCCAGCAAAGTTGTTTATTTACATTTTCTTCTTTTATTTATATTTGTAAACATTGTTTTTGTTTATTTTGATGATGTTTATTTATCAACTGTCTTTCTAACTTGCTTATATTTAACTATGTTTACATATTCAGTTTATTATTTTTGTTCATGTTTATTTCAAAATGAATCAAAATAAATATAAATTAGTGAGTTTAGCATAATTTATTAAACAATTCCAAAATTTCAAAGTGCCTAAACAATTGTGAGCCTGATAGAGCGATGTTATTTTAAAACTGTTTTACGATTGAAGAAGCTATATTAGTAACACTTAAGATTGGTCGTAAAGATGAATTAAGCTCTTAACGACATGACTCAATCAGCGATCTCTAACGTTACATTAGTCATTAAAAAGCAAAACCATGCGATTAAATGTCATTCAAGTTGCAGACAATCAGCGCTATCGAATAATTGTTTTTCTTATTATAATATAGGAAGATTACCTACTAAGATTCTCAGTTCTTCTAACCCAGTATATAAAATTGGGAAAAAAAATGTTAATGACAAATGAATTCTCCATCAAAAATGTTTTATGACTTGAAATTGCTGGTATCAGTAATTCCACGATCACAAATACCTTGTCATTGCGTGTCTGCCTTCTCGAATTAAGCAACCCTTGAAGCGGCCGATCTTCGGAAAAATCGACCGCTGTAATTCTGATCTGAAGGAATCTGCTTGCTTATGCGCCCTAATTGTACAAGTGCCTGAAGGGATGCATTCTTTTGGTGCTGCGGAAAGGAAGTTACATCCCAATATTGTTTATAATTTATACCCAATTTGTTTATTTCACTTTTCAGGCAATGAAAATAAATGTTGTAAATTTTAAAAATTACAAAAATACATATATATATTGCTTTATAAAAAAATATGAAATTAAAGGTTTTATCCTAAAAATGAATATTCGGTAATTAAGTTTTTATAATAACAATGAATACTTGTCGTTATCTTGCTGTAACTTTTAATATAATGATCTCATTATTTTGATGCGTTTGAATTAACAGGAAAAATATTTAATTAAATTATGAGAGAGAATAATCGAATAATGGCTAAGTAAAACAAGATGGAACAATAAAAAGATTGTTGTGAATGAAGAATGTTAATTAATTTTATATGGAAAGCAGATTCATTAATTTAAGTATTGTCGCCTTTCCAAATTAACCTTGTAACTTCAATTGCAAGCGTCAATAATAATGAAAAGCAAAAACTCATTTTAGTCATATACAGAATACAGATTTTAAGGATGGTGATTACAAAAAGGTTATTTATTCTGATCAATAAATAATATATGTACATCGTATAAAACACAAAATAACATTTCATATTTTATTATAAAACAGTATGATTCATAATTGCGATATTTATTTAATATTTAATTATTTTATATATTTAATATATTTAATTAAAATTATTATATATATTATATAATTATTATAATAATAATTTAATTATTATATGTCATAATTTTTTTTTAATTATTACATACTTTTTTTATTAATTACTCATTCAAACTAGTTATACTTTAATTATTTGCATAAAATTCAAATGAATTTGATTAATAATAATAATTGTTCATACATTGTCTGTAAGAAGCGAATTTTCTATGAAAAGATACAAATTTTAAGTAAATTTATTACAACAAGATAAATATTTTTGCTCATAAAAAATTTTAATTTATAATGATTTCCTGTTAAATTTACTTTATACACACTTATACCTCTTGATTTAATTTAATAATGCTAGACAATTTAAAATTTAGCCTGAGACACTACCGCGTCTCTTGATCATTTGAATATCATAATCATTTAATTCAATTTGGTCTTATACATTATTTATACCGAATTACATTCACAAGTATCAACACTTATGCTTGTGTAAGAAGTAATTGTAAATAGTTATAATCTTTAATTACGTCATCATATTATATTTTCGACAATAATGAACTCTTATGATACAAAATGACCCAAATCTGAAAAAAAGTCAAATGATGTTAAACTTATAAACTTGAATTGTGATAGAACATGCAAAAAAGTTCTCAGCAAATTGTCTTGGAAGACGCTTCAAAACATCTGTTACACAATGGCTTAAAGGGTCGTCGCCTCTGGACAGTGCCGTCCTGCCGCGGATCCTTCGAGTTTCCACTGCGTTCTAATAACACGTACGACGATGCACACACGATTTCATTCGTGGGGTCCGACTTGAATACCCGGACAATGATCGACGAGAAAAAAAGCACGCAAAATGCAAAGATAAAGGCGAAAGGGGAGAAGGTGCATTGTTAACTGACCGTAGGGTACCATTCCAGGTGGCACTTACGTACAAATTATGCTAATCATTGGACAACTCGCTCGCACTTACGTATCTCCATGTCGTCTATCCTTTTTCAAGACGATTCCTCGTTGACCTTCCTGCGCTGATATATACTCATTGTATCTGATATTTTGATCCGTCGCGTAACGCGATACGTCGCGCGTCGCGCGCAAGACAAATGCGCGACACGCGAATCTTGCGCGCGAACTTTCGAAAGTGTGTATATATAGGTAGAATGTGTACGTGTGGTACGCGGCTTTTCTAGCGCGCGAAAGGTTTATCGGACGTCCATCTGCACGATGCGCGGCCGCGTGTGTATTCAATGAGCGCGTCCGGATTAACAGTGCACCTTTGATATTTTAATCCGACCCGAGACCTGACAGCACGCGGAAATGCAGTCATGATGATTTTACATTCTAACTTCGCACTGTTATGAATTACTAATGACCATCGTTGATCGAAATATTGAGCCGATACTTCTAGCATAATGCTTGATTGATCGACTAATCTAGATCGCTACGATAAACAGCACTTTTATATTAATAAATTGATTTCAAAATACGTCATTCAGTTTTCAAGTGTTGTGGGTTTTGGATTTCAGAAAACGTTTAGTTTGATTTACTTCAATGATTTCAGAAATTACATGTGTATGTTTGAATGAAAATTAAGAATATGACTTTTTGAAAATATATGATATGTTTACTTATTATAAACCTTTGGGTTTGTTTTATTTTTACCTTCGATTAACTAAATTCAATGTATGAAATAAAAAGGTATATTCGGAAACTTAGTTTAACAAATCAGTCATTTTGGGGAACCTCTTATTATATTTACAATCATCAACTTAACTATTTATTTGTTAATAAAACATTTCATCGTTACAAAGGATATCCATAAATTGAGAAACAAATCAAGAATGTACTTACTAATTTACAATGTTAATTCCAGGATATGAAAAGGAATAGCTCCCATGAAGTGAAGAATAATAATGAATATCTAATCCGCCATCCATCTCAAAATTAAATTACCGCAATTACACGGCGTGCTAATAACTTCACAGCTTAACAGAAAAAGACAAATGTATCCTAAAAAAACGAGAAGTAAATAGTACAAAAATTGTATGCAAGGTATATCTATACGGTCTGAAATGACCGATCGAAATAAAAGAAAAATGGCACGCAACGTGCGTCGTTTTCTTATTTCCCATCAATAAAAGCCAAGATCATTTCCATCAAGGCGAATGAAATATTCAATGATAAGTTCTTGGATGGTTTTTATTCGGTTGCTGATTTATGAATGATCGTCGATTCTTTATCAACCGAAACGTGCAATAAAAATAAAAGCGTAATCCGAGGCGTTCGATCGCGATACCAATCACATATAAATAGTCACGAAAAGGCTGCTGCTTCTCACGGATGCGCGTATTAATGTATATTATTTATGATAAATTCCATTAGCGGGACAAGTTCGATCTGGCTGTGACGATGGATGAATCGGATGCCGATTTTCCTGCACTCGACGCGCCAGATAAGCCGCCAACCAACGAGACGAAGAAACGGGATGACTGCAAAACTCAGGGGCAAAGGGGGGAAGAGATCGGCGATCTCGCGCGCGCGTGTCAATAAGTAAAAGAGAGAGAGAGAAAAAAAGAGGGAGAAGGAGAGAGGACACATCCCGCGCGCTAGAAAGAACCTGCGACTGGGGGAAAGAGAAGCTAAAAGGCCTCCGATCCAAAGGGCAAGGACGCTCGTATGAACGAACGCACGCGAGTTCTGTTCATTTAACTCGTTTTCTCGCGTTCCGATGAGAGCAAATACGAGAGCTACGTCGTGTCAACGAATCATATGTACACGACATTGTTTTTATTGTCGTTACAATCCAACAGTTTTATTTCATTTTATTCCTTTTCTTTCGTCCTTACTGGACACAATTTTTTGTTTGTTTGCCTTTGTGACGATTTATTTTGTTTCAATTTTTTGTTCGCCGCTGAAAAATGTTGAAATTTTACACACTTTAGAGGGTCATTTATGGTAATGTTCGGTTAAATATATGGTATGTGTGCGGAAAAATTGCTTTCCTTACGTTTTTACTAAATTGAGATCAATTTACACCTATTATTTATTTGTGCTGAGTTCATTTAAAATGCAAGTCGTTGCTTTTTATGAAAACTGTTATTAGGAATATTAAGAAGGGAAATGTGTACTTGAATGGTCATCTTTTTTCATGGATGGATATGCAGTACAGATTTATTTAAAATATTCTTACGTTGTTTCAAATTTATAAATGCAATTATATTTTGAAGGAAAGCATAATAGAAAATGTGAGCATAGTTATTCGTATTCAAATGAGACATTAGATGGCGCCACATGGTTGATTTAAAACTTAATAATTTTGAGCAACATTTAAAGAAGCTTCTTTTTATTTATTTTTCATTTACTAAATTAAATGTAATAATAATTCTTATTGCTTTCTTATACAATTTCAAATTTGCGAAACTGAATAAAAAACCGTTTTAATAATGATGTATTTTGAATAAATTTATATCTTTGGACATCCGATACTAAATAACATACTGATCAAGATACATCGATAACATCCATGCACTTCGAAATTCGATTGATCATGAATCTAAAGTTACATGTGTTTGCTTGTATCAATCAAAGTAAATCTATTTTGATATATTAGTCGATAGATAGATATACATCATTGTCGGTTTATTACACAAAATTTATTAATTTTGAAACGCGTCAAACTTGAAAAAAGATCAAAATTAAAAAAATGAAATACACATGTTTAAATTCTTTTCAAGTTAAAAAAATTGTGCACTCTCTATAGTCTATAGATAAACGAAAACGACATGAAAAAATATTGGCAATTCATTTCCGACCATTTGAAAGAGTGTCGTGAGTCTATGAAAAATGAGGAAGTGCATTTTTGTCGAAGCATCGCGACAGCAATTCGGAATCTCGTTAAAAAGGAATGTGCGAGTTTTAATGACTCGACACCACGGACAATGAAGTCTCGTTGGTCGTCACAGTCGTCGTCGTTCTCGTTCACCGTTATTAGTCGCGTCGGATGACTCGCGGCCAATACTTATCTACGGAAATGTCTTACGTTCGTTAAAGCAACGCGTATGACTTCACTTAGCCGTCTGCAAAGTCGCAATTAATTAGACCATCCATCATACCATTATCTTGAACTCAATTAACGAAAGCGAAAAGTCGGCTCAATTATTGATACCCACGAACAATCAGACGAAAAAAATACAGCTATTTTTACTGAATCAGCGTCTTTGGATAAAACCCATCATTTCAAATTCATTATTACACGATATACGTGTAATAATAATAACTTTTATAATAAACTTAATGCATTTTGTTATTTTCATATTCTTAAATTACTTTTATTTTCGAATACTGAAGTTAAGATGAAGTTTTATAAAAGTTTTCAAAGGCCTTATAATTACAGAATTTAATTGAAACATTCAGTTGACATATTCCTGGGATCATTATTTTGCTTCCTCTTAGAAAACTTTTACATTTTTTCCGCAAGAGCCAATAAAATGTGAAAACTTATACGAAAAACAATATAATAACGTCTGTCATCCAATTAAGCATCTCAAAATTGTTCATCAATAAGCAGTTTCGAAAGACAAGTTTCGAAAAAATTTGAATCGAAATGTCGATAAATCGTGTGTGTCTTCATTATTTGCGCGCGAGAGAGTATGCTCTAGTTCGCTGTCGAACAAGGACAATGATTTTGCGCGTGAAACTTTTGCGCAAACACATACATAAAAACATAACCCGAGTGCGTGAACAGCTTCGTTAGAGAAGATGTTTCGAGAGGAGAAACTCTCTTCGACGAATGTTTCTTTTTTTTTTTTTTTATTTTGTTTCTTCTTCGGTTTTTTCTGCTTTTTACAGAGAAAAAGGCTGGATTCGAGAAATCCGCGTGTTACCGCGTGCAGCGAGATATCGCAGCGCGAAAGGGAGTAAAAGAAAAAAAAGTAGGGAGGCTCCAGTGTGGGCCCGGTTAATGATTGATCGGCGGGCAAAAATCGGCCAGCCACGCCCTTCCCGTTTGTAATCGCAAACGCGAGCTAAAACGAGAGCGCGCAACAATTTGTTCCTATCGCGGCGCGACGCCACGCTTTGCATACTAAACAGTTTTGCATGATTCCGGTTGAAAATAGAGCGCGCAATTTCCATGGCTGGGAATCGCTTTGATCTGTTAATCCGTCTGCTTGTTATACATATGCATTTATTTTTTTTAATTCTTTTTATTATTTCTGTTTTTGTTTTGTCTTTTTAAATTTTATGTTTTTTGTTTCGTCGCCAGAAATAGCTTTTATTTTTCCGCGTTCCGCAGTAATTCATGTCCAGACGATGACGGCTCGAGATAATGAAATACAGTTATTTATTTGCAAGAACAAATTTCGTGTAATGAGAAATCGTTCGATATTAATTGCTCAGTTGTTTTTTTGATGTTAAATTTTATTGAAGAAAAACGTGATATTTCAACTCGAAAATTGACGACTTATTAATGCGAGATGTTGTGAAGAATATACATACTGAAGATAGACTTACATTTGTATGTGATTGAAGTAAAAATAATATTTAAAATAAATTTGTATTGATAAAGTAAAGTACATATTGCAAATTTCAAAATAGCATTTTATTTTTCATATCATTTTCAACATTAATGAATAAAAATGTTTATATATTTATTTATATTTTCTCAAGTTTATATGTTTTTCTACAACTATTTCATTTTTTTTATTTTTTTTTTTTTTTTTACATGTCATATGTTTTTTCATAAAGAGCTTGATAACGAGACCTCAAACATCCTATAAATATATTTTACAACGTAGAATCGCCGTTTATAAGGCAAATTGTATCCTGCGCGACATAAATTAGCAAGCGATCTCGAACGCGTTTCGAAGTTTGCCAATAAATTGCGCGAGATTTACGGAGTCGTGGTGCGACTGCATAATATGAATTATTAGGTAATCTTTCGTGCAACGATTTGGTTAATATTACAACGCGTTTCAAATAAATTTACTCCGCGCAGGTAAAAAAGAAGAAAGCAAGAAAAAATGCAGAAATAAATACACAGCGAAAAAGGGCAATCGCGAATGCGAATACTAGTAGCACCCTGCAAGCACGATTATTGGAAGCTTCGTAGGTGCCACGCCGGGTGGTGATCGTGTTCCTTGTTACTGCTCAGACCACCCTAGAATCCACAGTTACTTGCGAGAATTTCAAATACGCCAAACAGAATCGACCTTGTCGCACTATATAATACTTGAAGAACATTTTGAATTTGAATTCAACATATGTATACTAATGTAATAAGACATTTTTGTCATGTCTAGTGAGTAGAATATTTTGTTGCAAAATAAATTGTACATTTTCATAAACCTTTCATACGATTCATGTAACATCATGAAATTTGAGTACATCTTATATAAGTCATAAAATATTAAAGACTATGTTAATAATTTGTTAAATAAATAGTTGTAACATTACGAAATCGGAACTAAAGTTGCGAAAGTGTACAAACAATCAACTTTTCAACATATTGCATTTTTTGAAATTATAAGTAATAAATTAAAATGATAATTCTAATAAAAGTATATATATTTTTAATGTAATTTGTTCTTTTTTTTTAATTTGAAGTAATATACATATTACAATGTTCTTATAAGTTATATAAAAGACGCAATGAATATTCATTATGGATTATGTATTCAAAAAGTAATTCATTAACTATTTGATATTATTGATCAAATCAAATTACATTTTTTGTTTTTTTTAATTATTCAGAGAAAAACGCTTTATACTTCATCAAATCAATCAAGAATGATAGATTATTTCATATAATATATGGTAAATTTTGCTGTAAATTTTTTAAATCACTAAAATAAAATATTTTAAATCACTAAATTTAAATAAACATATTGAAATTAAAGGTTTATTTTCTTCTTATAAACAAACATATCGAATTGAATAAGACATTAAAAACCCTTTTTTTAAATGAATTTATATTATAGCCATAGCAAAGTAACAAACTAACATTGCTCACTTTAACTAACTAATTGTGCTCAATTCAAATGCACATAATTATTTTCCATTATAAATCTAAACGCATCCATTCGACAAACCAGACAGTCAAAAATAATTTCCCACTGCGAAAAAACCCATTCACCCAAATATTTCGTCACACGAGCCAATTATGAACTAACGCCCGAATGTCAAACTCCAATACATCATCGACCCCTTTTGCCTATATCATCAATTCTCTTCTCTACCTTTAAAAAAAAAGTACCCGCAACAAACGAAATCCCCGCACGAAAATTGCCCCACATTAATAATCATCTGCCAAAAGTAAATAATACCATCGACAAAGAGAAATTCATTGGATTGCAAACAAAAACAGCACAGACATATATACAAGTATATACGCTGGTGGTTGCAAAGTGGCGTTGACTGCGCGGTATTCGAAATACGATCGCAGTGTGTAAGTCGCGCGAGATCGAATCTCGTCGGGTGATGGCAATGCGTCGATAACGGTGGAAGTGCGCCGAAAGGGCGCCGGCTACCTGCTCGGATGGTGTGTGTCTGTCGCATTGCTGCGGGGCCGCTACTGCCAGAACGCCAGACGACAGGGCCCCCGCGTGTAAACTTAGGCCCGGATCACACGTATGGCGGCGCAATCGCGGACCGCAGAGTGGGGAGGGAGGCGGGGTCCCCGGAGTCTCGAACGTGGCCACGCACTCTCCCGTCCACACACACACACACAAACATGTATGCTTGCATACGCATGTACGCGTACATTCACACACTCACACATACACATACATACGTACTCACACACACACACATGCGCACAAGCTACGAGACAGCGGGCCCAGCGCGACACAGCGTGGACGGTGTCTCGGCAGCTCGAATACTCGCATACTCGAAAAGCCAAGACAAGATGTAAGTTCGCAAACTGGATGGCGGCAGTCCAGCACAGTCCGACACCAGACACCGAACCGGGAAGTTCGCTCGCGATGCCGCGACAACAGGTGGATCCAATCGCGTAAACTCAAGCGCACGTAGCAACGATCATTTCAACGAGATCGTTGGTGAAAACACGCGATTTCATTTATCGTTTGTTTGTTATTCAAACGTCATTGGTGATATCAATTTTTGGAACAAACATCAGTGCTCTGGGTTGAAACGGTACTGACAAAATTACAGTTTCATTACATCGTCGAAAAAGTGGTGCAAGTGAAAGATATATTTTGTTGGTGTCCCCTCCCCCCTTCCCCTTGTCTTTGCGCATACAGGACCACGCGATCAAATTGATTGAATTTACTTGATATGCTTGTTGTGCGCGCGAGATCGGCATCTGCGATCCGCGCTCCGAAAAACAACGCCAGCGGCTCCGCAGGAGCATGATCCCGCTGGGTGTCCTTGCGTTGCGACAACAGCCACGACCGATTCACGATTCCACGGATACCATCGGTCGACAGACATCCAGATAAGGAAGTGCACCTGTGTGTTTGTGTGTGAGTCCTTTTGCCTCAGTCAAGTCAATTTGCCCCCGCATGTTATCGATACGTCGACGTGTCTTCTAATTTTAGTTTTGAGGAATATTTCTTGCAGACGTTAAGATATCATTTTGAAGAACTCTAATTTGACTGGATATTGAAACAATGTTTTGACAGAAACAAACAATTGGAACCTGCAACTAAATATCCATTTTTTTACGTTATTAAAGTTGATAAATCTTGACCACAGACACTGTCTGTCATGACGTTTTATAATTAATATTTTAACGAGTAACGTTAATTTAATCAAAATGAATGATCACTCAGATCGCGTGTTATTATTTGTAATATTCAGTGATAAGCTACTTTCAGTCTACTTGTTTTGAGGATGTTTATGATGTTTTCGTTGATGTACAATGTTGCATTGAATTTAGATTAAACTTATCAAAAAACTTGAATAAAGGCTTTTGCTTGCAAAGTCGCGAATATTTTTACATCGCTGACCAATTAATCATCGCATAATTAACGTGAATCTTCGACGTTGAATTCAATTCTCCTAAATGTCATCGTCAAATGAATACTCAAGTTGCCGGAGATGATATCACGCCGGTTTAACGATGCATACGCAAACTCGCGTTAATTTCTCACGCGAATAGCCGTGACAGTGGAAAAAACATTGATGATTTTCGTTCGTTCATTCAGAAGTACACAAATGCATTATTTTAAGTTCACTTATCTACTGATAAAAATAACAACGTGCATTAAATATTGAAATTGTTCAATTCAACACTTTTTTATTTTTTGTGTTTTTTAAATATAAACTTTCGATGACCAGGAATTTAAATCATTAATCGGTTCGATGATTATCCTGAAAGAAGACGATAATCATTGTAAATGTGCGAAATTATTTTACTCAGTTGAATAGAATATATGTAGAAGTTTTGCAGATAGTTCTGTCTGTCAGGTCTGAATGCTCGAGGATTAAATGCCTAAACAAACGATGTAAAGTCCAGTGCAATAGTGTACGTTATTTTGATGTCCACTATGCTGATGGGGTTGAAATTTCCCAGGGTAGGTCTAATTATGTCCATGGGACAGTCGTTCCTTTATAACATATCGTTATTCAACATTCAGTTTTCTCTTCTTTACCCTTTTATGCTAAGCGAGAAGGCCAGTGATGACCCTTATGGGTCACCGGTGTCCTTTTTAGCCGGACATTCCCGTGACCATCTCACCCCAAGAAGCCTCAGCTGACACCCCTATAAGAAAGTCCACGACTACTCGACCGTATGCCTGGATGTCACTCGATGTTGTGTTCTTATTCTACTAAATGTTCTTTAAGAATCTAAATATTGACTTGAACATTTAAATTCGAAAATTTTTAATGTTTTGCTCTGAATTATTTATAATATAAATATGTTTACAATAATCTGTTTATTAATAGTCTGCTTTTATAATTTATATGTACAATTTAAAATAGAAAAAAAGAGTACATTTTAATGCATAAAATAAAACATTAAGAGTTTAAGTGATAAAGCTTAACAATTCAAGAGATAAGACACTGTTTGAAATATAACACTAAAATTAGCTACGTTTCGTTATTATATAAATATTTTGTACTCCGTTCAAAAATATTCACGTATGAACAATATTTTGAAAGTAAAATATTTTCAAATTTTTATTACACAATGTTTAATAACATTTTAAGCTTAATTAAATTTTTCCAATACGTATTAGCAGTTTGTTCTTTCGTTCACATTTCTTCTTTCTTCAGTTTCCTTTTATATTATTCAATATAAAAGACCATTAACTGTTAAGTAAGTTAGAACAATTAGGCTGATCGTTAGTTTCGTGTGAGACACAAAATAGCGAGACTCATTTAGTTGTATTTCATGTAGTCACATCCGCAGAAAGGATTGCCGAACAGTAGCATTTTGGCGGCAACAATGCACCGCAGGAGTGCTCTTTTACTTAAGGCTTAACCTCACTCTTGCACTGCCCCCTACGCCTCTTAGTTATTCAGTGAAAATAGCCTACTATTATTGCCATTGTCACGTAAC
This sequence comes from Gryon sp. ZL-2020, assembly GCA_022817425.1. Lineage (NCBI taxonomy): Eukaryota > Metazoa > Arthropoda > Insecta > Hymenoptera > Scelionidae > Gryon > Gryon sp. ZL-2020. Next base: position 27,618 of record JABFPJ010000030.1, on the reverse strand, counting down.
AAGAACAAACGACAGAGGCGCGCGAATACACGCTCGCACTCACTGCCCTTGAGGCGACTCTCACACGTCTTGTCCTTTAACCGAAAAACTTTTTCGCGACAATTCATTTCCTCGCTAACGATCGTATTATTATTACAAATGGACGGCGCGCAACTCAGGAGTCTCCCCGATTAACTCGAGTCCATCTCACTTGCCTGCAGACAAGTTCCTTTTAATTCCAGCCTGTCATTCCGTGCGCGTAATTGCGATATTAATTCGCCGGTCCCCGCGCACAAACCGCCTTCTTGTTATTATTCGACTATTATTAGAGCACGCCTTGCACTTATCATCAAAGCATTCGATTATTGTACTACAAAGTCGAAGTTTCTACCCCTGCGCAACCAACTTATTGTATGCAAATGATATTTTACGAAGTGCATTTCGACGTTCAACACGGCTGGTTCTGACGGAAGCGCATTCTTGAGAATGTTCGAAAGATTTTGTTTAAACTATTTATGATTATTTTTAGACGAAATAATACAATGTAATAACTTTTTTTACTTTTTATTTTACTAAATTACTTATGTAATTTGGTTAAAACTAAACTAAATGTATATTATTTAATAACAAAAAGAATTTTAATTTTTGAATGCCATGAATAAGTTATTGGAAAATTTACGGTGAATAAATTGCAATACCTTTTGTGTTATAAGAAGTTTAATTTACTGTAAAAACGATGTAATGTAATTTATGTAAAAGTATTTGAGTGTATATTTTATAAACAAAACAATTTGTTATATTCAAGTGAAAAAAATGTGTAAGAAATATAGGTAGTATAGAAACGTAAACGTTATCCAGTTTCCCGCCAAAACTTCTCAATACGCTGGTATGCATAATACGAGAAGCAGAACTTCTTTAGAATATAAAATACTTTTTTGAAGAGTTTATTCATATTATGTATATTAATATAACTTGATTTTATGATTTCACATGGAAATTTAAACATTAAAAAATTTAAATTAAACAATTTTTATATATTTTATATATGAAATAGAATAATATTTATTACAAAACATATTAGAAAAATCACTTCATCAAATTAGTTATTTTACATTTCTTCAAATTTCATTAAAAAAATGTTTCATATTATTTATTTTCAAAAAACTGCACAATAAACAAAAATTTCATTTCAATTTCAGAATTGAATTTTACAACGCATTCCATAAACCATTAACTTCCCCTTGCATAAAAAAATATAATTAAAAAGAAAATGTGAGCAATTCGCTGACGAAAAAATGTACATCAATTAGAGAAATGATTACGAAAGGTATCGCAAACGATGATTTTTATAATTATCTTAAAAGCAATTAATTCGTGATCGATAAATATAAATGAATGGATTTTCTAAGCGGTCATCAAATGCCACTTAGTACCTATCAAATAGCCTTAATATCTTCAAGCATTAAACCAAAACGACTTTTCTAAGTACACGCAAACTGTCGTCAGTAACTCTCCTGAAGGGTACAAATTTTTGTTTCCCCCAACTTGATGCGCCCATTAATCTCAACTTCAAACTCCATCTCGCTCTCTCGCTGCGACAAACCGGCGCGCGGAATAATTTAAAGGATGATTTTCTCTTCATCGATCGCTCTCGTTCGGATCGGTATCTTTGCGACAACCTCAACCACGAAGCTGGCGCAATCGGCAACGACATCGGCAACTGTATTGGTTCAACAGTGTCGCTCACCCCTGCTATCAGGCGCCATTTACGCACGAATGGCTATCTGATATATCCTGCACATACAACCGCCACATACAACTCAACACTTACACGCACATAAACAAGTGCGAAGGTGTGCACTTGCGTGTGTATGTGTATTTGCCTTTTTGTATGTAGATGAATCTCTCTTTTCCCTGTATGTTCATATATCTCTCTTTCTCTATCTGTTTTTCTGCATGTATGTATATCTCCGCTTTTTTTGTATTTACAGTATGTAACGTACAAGTATTTAGCTAAGCCGGGACAACTATCGAGACCTATGGAGAGTTACTTCGATAAGCCAGTGGACGCGAGCTGACGTTTAATAATATTTCACCGAGACTTACTTTGCGAGCATTGATTAGGCGACACACAGTATTAGCCATCAACAGGCGTTATCAATTTATATAATGCTGCGTTTATCGAATTATTATTAATTATGATTATGATCGAGCATCGACATACTTTAACGATAAGCCAAACGTCGTTCCAATCTGCAATCATCTGTAACACAAACCCGCGCACGAAAAATTCAACCGACCAATAATCTGATAATCACCTGAGAAAAGCGACCGAATTTTTATCATTTCATATTTGTGAATGCAAAATTCAGTTTGGAATGTTTATGTATCTTTGCAGATCCTTGTTTGTAAAATAAAAATTATTTAGAAAATTGAATGATAGGAGGTTCGATAAGTTGTAGAATTTAAATACATTGTACGTTGTCGGAGATATTAAATTATAATATTTATATATAAATAGATAGTAAATGAGGTTTTGTTGAATTAATGATAATAATTGATTAATAATTTAATGATAATCATTTTTTTTCTTCATATAAAGATTAATATTGAGAATGTATATGAAACAAATTCTGTCGTTTTAAATCTTAGGTGGAAACAATTTTATTTTATGTGTTAAGTACAAAAAAGCGCTTTTGATATCATCAAGAAATGTCTGAGAACTAGTCTAATATATGTCTGGGAAAATATTATAGAATAATCAGGATAATACACTTGAATTATATCAAGAACTGTAGTACGCGACTAATACAGGTTTGATAACAGCCTGTTTCCTGTTTTTAGACTGTAATGTTTGTTATTAATAGTGGATTATATTCTCTTCTTCCTAGTTTTGACTATTATCAATTTTCTCGTGGAATAAACATAATCAAATTTGAATAAACTGGCAATTTTCATTATCAACATTATCGATACATTTTTCAAACAATATTATATGGTGTGAACATGCTTGATTTCATTTTAAAATTATACATAAAAAATTAACTCATTTACAACTCATTTACATTCAAAAGTATTATCTAGTGAAACCAAATTTTTTTTTGTTAAAAATATATTATCAAAAATAAAAAATGTTTGCCAATTTAAGATCACTGACTGAAATTTTCCATTCGTTCAGTAAAATGTAAATTCGCCGTGGGTTATCCCATTGCGATCTCCGTGTCAATTGTTCATGTCGAGGATTAGGTTAAACTTTCTTTGAAACTGACCTCTCGAATCTTGCGCGCGATCGCGTCCAATTCCCACGAGCACACATGAAATTAACGCACGTCACGCGACGAGACCTAGGCTCTTCGTTGGTGACGATTTTCGAGATTCGAGCACTACGACGACACTCGGACGAAAGAGTTGTGCACGGCGACTAACGAGCCTAATGTCCTTCGTGTCGAGTCAGTCGCCTCTAATTTACGGCTGAATGTCTGGCGATAGTCGAAATAAAAAATAAAGGCCAAAAAAAAAGCGTGACAATGTCTAGCCGACGAAAACTTTTTGAAACTTCGTATCGGATTGTATACCTGAACGTAATAAGCGTCAATTTTAAAACGACAAATTTAAAAGCAATGCTGAAAGTAAATTATTGACATTATGATTTTACACGTTTCAGCCAAACTGACAAAAATGACAATTACAATTCAAAGTGTTATTGCGACCCATTTTCGCCTTCAATCTGATTAAAGAGGGGCAATTCTCCCTCAATAAAGATAAGAAGAAGATGCTAATGAGATGAAACACTCGGTCAGTTGTTTTCTATTTTTTTTTGTCTCGTAACATTTTTGTTTTTTCGACAAGCTTCGTTTATTCTTTGAATTTGCATTTAATTAAATTTAAATTCACAGCTTTATTTTTGTATTATTATTTTATCGAAAAGCAATGAATGAAACTAAACCAACGTAATAAACTTTGAACTGCAATTAATAAACATCATTAAATTTCAAATCAGTCAAATCATCATTCGTCACCCATTTTTATATAATTACAATAACCTTAATCATTCAATTTTCAACGTATTTATTTCAATGAAGCGTTTTAAAGAGCAAACGAATTCTCGTAAAATAAGCCGCTGGTCGTAACAGCATTTGAAACGACCGAAAGAGACATAAAAACGTACAATTAACTATCATTGAACGTAAACTAAACGGAGTGTACAAACACGTCGGATAATTCGAGGCAGCTCGTAACTCGACGACACAATGTGTGCAGCGGCAGCAGTTGAGGTTCGGAGTTGCACATACGTAATGACGAGCGAAGGTACACTTGGGGGCACATGGCTTAGTGTTCCTATAATGGGTATGCAAGCGGCAAAGCAGGTTCCATTCATTCATGTTGAGAGCACACTAGTGGCCTACCATTTACAATTTTCCATTTACCATCTAGCATCCTCGTTCTCGTGCACGTGCTGCCTGTCGCGCTCGCTGTTTCTTATTCTCGTGAGAAAGGAGACCTTGCGCGCAGAGCATACTTATATGCAAAATTATGTGAGCCGTTGTCGATGTGACCTTGTGACGGCGATTCAACAGCGCGCGCGCAGACACTTTTCGATCCGATCGCAAAAGGTCGTCGCGGATGCAGACAATCAGCCGTTTCATTCATTGTTCGCGAGCTCCACACTGCCGATTGTTTTAGCAAACTACCCAGTGAAAGTTTATTCATTACTTCGCTCACTGCGCTCAGTTTAGTAGCAATATTTAAAGGATTCACCGGATGAACAAATACGCACATATATAACTTTTGTGAATTTGAAATTGAATTAAGGGAGTTAAAGTAAAGTAAATTTTAATGAAGAATGTAAAAAGTCAAACCAATTTTCATAGATTGAAAAATAGATGTATTTTTTGCTTGAAACAAATATAAAATTACATCAATTTTTTATAGCTTGAAAAATTCGTTTTATTTGTTGATCATATCTTTCATTTTCAACGTTACCGACAAAATTGATTAATGACGCGCTTGTGCACAAAAAAGTCTCCAAAGATCGATAAAAAAGCAACAAATCGAATTGATGAATTCGTTTGTTACTTTTTTTGCTGTATCTTTCCTTTTTTTTCGACGTTGCTATCGAGCGATGACGAGCGAAAACGCACAGAACAATAAGCGACAACGATTTTCATAACTCCGGTCACATCTCCGGTGAATTAAATAATGCAACGGACCAGCCTCATTATGTTGAAGCTGCGCGACAAACAAGGGAACTATATATATATATAACTATATATATATATATATAACTTGACTATATACTTACATATACGGCACGTCCGAGTGCGCGCGCGATAAATAATTCCTCGTAGAAAAACGTTTCGCGCGTTTCCGATCGACGCTTTTTACTTTCGCTCGGTTGAGTCTCAAATCGCGCGGAATCAACGATCCTCGAATAATTGTTCGCGAACAGGAATTCTGCGGACGCGATGCCAAGCGATCTCACGCAACCAATCGTTACGTTATGTATTTCGAATGAAACAATTAAGCCGGCAAAAAGAGACGAGTAACGTTATACGGGCACATTTTTCAATCACGAAAAAGCCCTCGCAATTCTCTCCACATATACACGTTTCGCATCCAACATAATAGTACGTTTCGCAATTGCATCGCTCACGTTTGCAGCCGCGTAAAAACGAGTTGAAATGTCGTTTTAAGAAACCAAATGTTTATTAATTATATTCAATTAGGAAATCTTAATTCTAATACTAGGAAAGATATCGTTGAACGTTTTCAGACATTTATTATATATTCTCTACTGTCATGATTGATTGCAAGTTTTTTAGCAACACAAAAAATGTATTCATTTTTGTATTTAATGAATGTAGATCGAAAAGTTGAAAAATGTGAGCAAAAAAGACAAATCTTTTTTACGATTCATTAACACCAATTTAACTATCGAGCACTCTTTCGCATTAATGCTCGCGATCAATTTGTTCGATTAAAACGAACGTCGCGAATCGAATACTACACATAAATACGCGTTTATCTACACGGATTGTAAAGTTGTGCCGATAAAATATCACCGCGGTATCTCGGATAACTGAATTCCCAGAGCAAAAGCACGTAAATCAGTCGCGAACGCTCGACCAAACGCGTCGCGACTCGTAAACAAGCGACAAATGAGCGTGAACAATTTTTCGCGCGATCAAGCGATGCGAGCTCGATCATCCGGGGGGGATAATCGAAACCGGCATTCAAATTTATTCAGCGGCCATTTCGAATTCAAATTATCGATTACTCAGGCCGATGCTCTCGCAGGATAAGAACTATTTTAGTTTATACACGCAAAGGACATTTGAATTTCGAATATAGATGTTCAGAAATCTAACACGCTTCTTCTTGTCAAACGAACGACTCTATTTGGTTTCTAATAAAAGTTTGAATAAAATGTATGAAATAAATGACAAGTCTTAATTAAACAAAAAAAAGTTCCATCATTGACGTCGAAAAATCATAATTTAATCAAATTATTGGTCAAACTGTATTTTGCTTTTAATATAATTAATAAAATGCGTACAAAAAGTGTATAAACCCAATATTAATATTCTCATTACTTTCTCAATTCTAATGAAATTATACAATTACATTAATAAAGCTAAATATTTATCTGCAATATTATACATCCGCATCCAATATGTGAAATGAACGTCGCCGATTGAATGAGTTAATTTTATCAACAGCGTTAATTCGAATATAGTTATATGTGTGTACGTTTTGCCGAAGCTAAAACGCGCATAATCACAATAAATAATCGAAGAAAAGTCTGCCGGCCGACGTTTAATTAAGTCCTATATTTTGGTATCAGTATGGCCGATGATTCTCATTATAATATTCCAGGCGGGATAGTAATTAGAGCGATGTTCGATCTCGCGGCGAAGAAATCGCGCCAGGCCGCCGCGGGCGTCGCTCGGCCAATTTGCTAATTAGGCTCGATGTAAGCCTAATTATTCCGCGCGGGTGCTCGACAACATTGTGTCGTCGTGCCAAGAAAGAGAAAAGGCCCTGCAAATAGTTGCTCCCCGATGCGTCATTAACAGAAAGAAAGAAAGCAAAAGAGAGAAAATATATAAATATAAAACAAAAAAACGAAGAAAGAAGCCGACGCACAATGAGACGACGAAAAAAAAAAGAATTGCGCTGTTTGCGGTCTGCACAATGAGAGACAATACCTTTTTGTTTATTGTACGGAGGTTTCGAAGCATAAGCATACGAGTGCACAGAGGTGTGAAAAAGGATCATAATATAGAGTTACTGTGGCAAGGTGCTGAGAGAATATTTCATAACACACGCTGATGCACGGATGCGCGCCTTTGCCTGCCTAAACGCAAAGTACTCTGTCTCAACGCATATTTCCGGAACTTCCTTATTTGACTATCAAGATTCTTAGTTTGAATTATTTTGATTTTGTCTTTATTAACTTTGGTTTTGAATAAAAAATAAATCTGTTTTCCAAAAAAAAAAGTAGACTGTTTTGTTTACACGCTAAATAGAAGTTTAATAAAAATTACTATATTTATAATAAAAATTACTATACCATTTATGAAACTATTATTATAAAATAATATAGAATATATAATATGGGATAGTAAAAATTTGTTATGCTACGTTATAGTTTCTATTAAATCCCGTGATAAGAATAGATCTATCATATAAAATTTTTACTATACTATCATGTACTAGTTTTTTCCATAAAATATGATGCGGAGTCGTCCTCAGATTCATAAATGGTATAGTAATTTTTATTAGAAGTTACAATAACTTTATTACAATTTTATTTACTGTGTTTTAATATTTTACTTTTGATGTTGATTGAGCTGCAATTATTTCTATTTGTGAATGGAAAAAATTACTGTTTTTATTCGTAAAAAAAACTTACATCAGATTCATTTTACGTATTTCCAATTCAACAAGTAGTAAGACTTATGACGAGTTAATAAAAATGCATCTGTATTATAATTGAAATATCAGTCCAATTAAATGTATTCATAATTTCAGTGTCGAAATCATTTCATCGAGGCAACAATGCGTGACTGACAACAATCATGCGTTGCTCTCGCGCTCAAAAAGCAAATGTTTTTCATCGGCGCGTTCTTTTTCATTCAATCAGAAGCCCCGCGTGTCGCTCTATCGTGCTGTGTTACCGAGCGTCCCGCCACTCGATCTCCCCAACAGCATCCCTTTTTATCCCTCCGTCTTTCTCCTTCAATGCCTGTCTCTGTCTCTTCATCTTTCGTGCATCCCCGTAAACTTAACCCTTTTGTTACAAACTATTTCGACGCTTTCACCACGGGTGATCCATTTTAAGGGGTTTCATTCTGCACGGGAGTCTGCGCGATGTGCTAAGACTTCGATCACGAGCGCGTGAAAAGTCAAGCAACCTCATAGGGATACGGTAACGCGAGCTGCAAACCCTTGGTTCGACAAAAAAGTCACCACTGAAAGCGAAACACTATAATGAATTAACTTATACTAATTATTAAATAGCTCAGTATGTACAAATGCATATATAGAAGAACACGTCTCCCAATAAGCTAATTGTACAATATCGTCATAGAATTGTCACTTGTGGGAAATTGTCAAAGCCACTTGTGAGAAAAGTTGTAATTACTCTGAACAAATAAAACGTTCGTGATAAAATGATAAGATCGTTCATTAAGCGGCGTTTGAGATCGTGTCAATCGGACCGACTAAATAAGGTATCGCCCCGTTTTCTAACGGAAAAAAAGAGGTGTGCGATAAAAGGCCACTGCTCGTTTGGGCTGATAAGGTTGAAAAATAAAAGCGTAGTGATAACACGGCCTCAGAAACGCATCGCCGGCCATTAGATCGCTTGTAGGTAGCGGTTTTTGTTATCTTTTTTTTTGTGCCGATGTTCTTTTTTTTTTCTTTGTGTTCTTTTTTCCCGTCGTTTTGTTTAGTTATTTAGTCTAGTATGTCCGGCTACACCCGCTAGCAATGCTGATTGTCCTGCGGCGGTAATTTTAAACCGATGTAGAGGAAGTCCCGTCGCCTCGTTATCCTATCGTCGTCACGCCGGATAGGAAACAGTTGTATCGGCAGATAAAGTTCATACGAGCCATAGAATGAAATACATAATAATAGTTATGGGAGTGTATAAGTCGTTTTGCGACAAAGAAGAGATGATCGAGCTGACATTAAGAAGTACAATAATCAAAGTGTACTGACAAAGATGTGTTAAATATATCTTGATTGGATATTATTCAACTTTAAGATATAAATAAAATTCACGTATAAAAATACTATATAGAAATTGAATGAATCAACAATATATAATTTATATTTGATAAAACGTATGTTGCAAATTATTTATAATAAGATGAATGTAAAATATTGTTTAGGATAGTACATTCAGAGAAATGTATGGTTAAGATAACCAAAATTCTGGTTAAGCAGACAATTTTTATAGCTAATTTTCAGTTTTATGGTTAAAATAAACATAAAATCTCATTCGGTTAACTATAACATATGATTATCTGGAAATTTAACCATATTTTTTTCTCTGTGTAAGCATATATTTTTGATTAATAAATTACACTTAAAAAAAAACAATTTCAAAATTACGTAAATCATCAATATTGCGTCAAATAAAATGGATGCATTGAAATTCATGAATGAAATGCATAGCGCTCGTAAAGAAGACGAGTACGTACATTTGAGTAGGTGAAACGACTTGGCGCGCAGCGCGATCGAATGGGAATTCCTAGTCGATTAGTATAGCTTGCGGTGGAAAAAGAGCAAGGTCGTATCCTAGGCAGATCGTCAAGGTTGATAGCGAGGCTTGTCTGGATTGCAGGGATGCCGTGCATCAATATCTGAAACGCAATGAACTCTCGTGCGCGCTTGCGCGCATGCACGAATAACCGTGAGACGATAGGTAACCTGTCGTAACCTGGCGAAAAAGCAAAAACAAATACACTAGGCAGCGAAACGGGAAAAGAATTGATGGACGAATGGGAAGAAGAGGGAAGGAGAATGAAGGAAAAAAGGAGAGGAAAAAAGAGAAATACGAAGAGGGGTCTTGACGCAGGGTCTTCGATCCATCAAAGTCAGTCAGACGACCCTCTGCTGCTCGTTCGATCTCTTTCTGTTCTTTTCATTGGTGGCACACAGGCACCAGGCCGATTATATTTTTACAAGCGTGTCCAATGTCCTCGAAGAATACATTACGAGCGCACCGATGCGACATCTGACGTATATATAATAGACGCGCGCTGATTTTTATTGCATCAAGTGCTGCGCAAGTTTTCAGCGATCGTAAATAACACCGTATATTGTTCGTAATCGTTGCAAGACAAAAAATTTTGTCTTTTCCTAAATGTATGCTTGGTCTGAGAATTGATCAATAAAAACCTATATTTAGTAACGTCAAATTCACTTAAGGTGATTCTTCAGCTTTATAAGTGCAAAAAGGATAGAGTTATTGGTAAATGCATTAGAGGAAGAGAGAAACAGCGAAATATACTGAAGAATCACCTTAAGGTTATTCTTCAGTCGAATTTGCAGCTTCTCTCTTCCACTAATGGAGTCACCATTCGCTCTATCCTTTTTGCTCTGATATAACTGAAGAATCACCTTAAATGTCACTCATATGTGAAATAAATCATTAGTACACGCAGAACAAAATTAATATACAAATTTATGTTTAAGATCAAGAGAAACGGTAGTGTCTGTGGCCAAGTACATTGAAAATTTACTGAACTTTTCGTTAAAAGTAATTGCTTTTTCACGAATTTTTCATGAATATTCAATAATATTTCATTGAAAAGTTCAGTAAATGTTCAACTTTAAACATAAATTTTTATATTAATTTTGTTTTTTTGTTGTTATTTTACTACAGAATAATCATGTAATTCGATTAAATGTAAAAATATTAATTATTTATTATTATTACAATGTTCAATTTACCAATTAAATTTAATTCTCTCGACTATTAATCCCTTCTTTAATATCCATTATATGTCAGTTACTTGAAACGTAAACAAATAATTGGATTTAAAAGACTTACTCTCGAGTCAGTGCAGATGTCGCATGCGCGGATTAAGAATCCCTTTCAATTCAAACTGATCTCGCGTCTACTAGAGAAGCTGAATAGAAGCGAATGAAGTGAACGATCCGTGTACTTTGATTTTATCCTTAGTAAACGTTCAAATGTCGTGAAATAGAATGACTTAATTAACCGTAATAGTTGGTTCGTCGGTTGATCGGTTGGCTAAGATGGTCAGATAATGGCGTCCAATAACATAATAGACATTCTGGGGTAAAATATGTTTCGATCGTATAATGATCAGCAATCGTTTGATATCTTTAATCTCAAATAAATTGTATTCCGATAATTGAACGGCAGTCGGCGTTTCGACGATTGCGTTTTGAGAATCATTGTGAAATGATCCACAGACACGATACATACCACGAAAAGTATCTTCGTCGTATTATTTATGATATCTTGTACATGAATAGATAATGATCGTACTGGGAATAGCGAGCTCTAAATCATCAACGGTATAGAATAAATGAAAACTTGGAACTCCAGTTTTTCTTTTGAATTGGCAGCAGATTAAATCTTAATAGGATATGAGACGCGACTTTTGAGCTAAGAAATTATACTTATGGACAGGCTGATGCAAAGCCCTGCTTATTTTATGATCGTTCAATTTCAATTCGCGCTCCTTTCTGTATTAGGCTTATTATGATTTTTCATCCTTAAGTCTTATTCTGCGTGTTAATATATTACCTTGTTAATACCCTGTGTAAATAAAACACGAAAAATCGTAATGCTTGGATGCGTTACTACACAGAAATACTCGATAGATGGTAGATAAAAAAAATGATGACTAATACAGTAGTTGAAACATCGGTCATTAGAAAATATATATACTTTAACATGTTTATTCATACAATATACATGTCTACGATATCAACGATTTTATTTATTGCTAGTTCAGTGAAAAGATTTTTGTTTCACTTTTGTAGTGATTCATGATAAAATGTATTTAAAGACCTTCCTCAATATTAAGTGATCGCTTTTTGACATTTTAATTCTGTGTTAATTAAGAACTACAATTATGAACTAAGGATAATGCATAATTAATTCTACTTATACTTCGTTGTTCATATATCATCATCGTCATTTCACTTTCAAAGTGAAAATCCAATTTCCAGGAGATTGAATGAGAGAGAAAGAGGATGAGAAAAAAACTGGTTTCCTCAATTTGATGATCGAACCAGAAGCTAAGAATGAATTTTTGTCCACTATGATAACAACCTGGCTGATGATTTTCCGAGTTGGTAAGAAGCCCGATATGCTCTTCTCTATTATCCCTTCGCAATGTCTTTCAACGATTTATGATCCTGGCTCGCTGAACGGATAGCCGGTTTACAACACATAGCGAGCAAAAAAAAGACGTCGCGCAAAAAGTCGAAGAAAAATACGGTGCGCTTAAGAAAAGGAACGACGTAGCCAGTAAAAACGAATAAGATGAACAAAAAAAAATGATCGTTGTCAGGGCAAGAAAAAGGCCACGACTGCGCAGTCGCGGGAGCGCGATCTATTAATTATGATTGCCATTAATGGGCTCGATAAAGCGACGGAATCGGGAGCCAGTAAAAGCGTGTAGTTTGAGCGCTGCCACCGGAATTATTCATGCGCCGAGCAAGACAAATTGGTATTTTAGCGCGGCGTCGCATAATCGAGAGCCGCGACGCGCAACTCCTCGGCAAACATCCCGCGGACATTTTATGGATGCGCATCGGTATCGTTTTAGTCGGTTGCTTTCGCAGCACGCGATTACGCGCGCAACTTCTTGAGCGGTCTGATTGGCTCGTTTTCTGAGTGCGTTTCTTACCCCTCCCATTCTGCCCATTAAAAAGATATTGCGCGAACAATGCGCTGATTTATGCGCGTTTTTGATTTACCGGCGCCTTTCATAATGACGCTATCAATTGCGATTATGGCCACTCGTGGTCCGCTTATAATCGGCGCGTTTCATTTATTTATGACCGAGCTTCTTGTATCGGAGAGCGCATTTTTTAGTAAACTCGTTATTTATGCGCGTGCGTTATATTAGTTGTAGTTGAATCTGTGTTCGAATTATATAAAACATACGTTTGTTATCAATACTTTAATTTCTGTACTTTAAGTATACTATATATATAACATATGTACTGCATAAGTATTAACATATATCCTATATACATCGAATTAATTTATGCGTCTTATGCAAATTATATCTACAATACATATTAATAATAAATATTACTAAAAATTTTTTATGCGCACAATACATATCAAATACAAGATTTATGCGTAACACGAAGAGCAAAAATTGCTTTCTTCTATGATAAGAACCGTGCACAAAATACGCTTCGCATACTTCATTTATGCGCCATATATGCAAAATAAATATACACACATTTAAAAGGAGCATAAATCTTTGATCTGAAATGTTATTGCATTCACGTAATCGGCGCAAAGCACGCCGCCGCACGCGATTTGCGTGCGCAAAATTTGCGTTGTTTCGTGGGTCGCGTGGACATTACACGGTGGGAATAACAAACGCCTCGTTAACTCGTGTCCACGTCTATTCGCATTGCTCCCGCGTACCGCGCTGATTCAGCAGTACGCGTTTTACATGCGACTGTCACTTTCGTGATGGATGCGAGACCGCGCATAAGATTACGATCTGCTCGCATATGTACGCGCAGCAAATTATTCATATACATTCATCTCTTCCTTTCTCTCCCTCCCCCCTCTCTATATCTTTCATTTATATATATATATATATATGTAGTCTTGGTTGACTTGCGGGAAATCCGTCTTTCGTCGTATTCGAAATTCTGTCTGATTAATGGGAACGCGCGTACTTATGATCTCACAATATACCGCCGCGAAAAAATGAGACTGATGGGTGGAGCCAGAATCCGTTGCATAAGTGCAGCATATGATCGATGCGCCACTCTGCATACGATCAGCAGATTTAAATTCAGAGAAATCCGTTATAGAATAGATCTACAAAAGATGAAACAAGAGAACACACATTCGGATTGCTCTCCTAGATATATACCCAGCCAGGGTCTAACGTTCCCTGTCCGTTATTCTGTGTGAAGTGTTTCATTTGTCATAAACGAAAATGCGGCAGTCGAGGATTATGTTTGTTGATGCAAAATTATCATTGATTGATTGATATTGTGATAACGATAAGTTCATACTATTATTGTGATATAAATGAATTATTGAAAAGTTATGCATTAGTTTAGTTACATCAAAATGTATGATTTTTGTTTGATCTTAATAAGTTTTTAATTAAATTTAAATTTTCATTATATAAAAACAGTTATTTTTATAAGATTTAAAATATATAAAAATGTTAGTTATACACAATTAATATCTGTAGACAGAAAGTTTTACTTCCGGCTTGAAGGACCTTTTGTTAGAAATTTGCTATCTGAAAAGCACATTCCCAGCATAGCATAGTACACATTTCTTACATAACTTGTTTATAAAACATCTTCATTATTTGATTTACGCATCATAAATATAAACATTCAGTCTTTTTCGACATTTGAACAACTCGACGTTATACACACTGAGAATCAACAATTTATTACCATTATGCATCATTCATTATTAATGCTTCCGAATTGTTTGCAATCTAGATAAGCCTGATTTGTTTCTTAAATAAATAACTTCTGATGAATCAGCTTATCCTAGATATAAAGTCAGCCATGAAAGTCTCGACTCCGAACAATAAATATCAAACGATAATTAATCGTCAGATATGCTTTTACATGCGCGTGCACTAATTTTCATGATGAATCGTTCGTTTGATCAAAAAAAAGGGAGATCGCACAATAAAATCAACGATAAAAAAAGAACAACGTTAACTCAACTAGGTACATAAATTGCCTTAGATTAATACTACACCGTAAAACAATTTGACTTCATAAACACCTTAAGTTCAACGCATAAGTGCAGTTTATATATAAAGTTATTTATATACCTGGTAGCAAGAAGCTGCGACGAGTTATGTACTGAATGTTGACCATCGATGTCAAAACCGCGGAATGTCCACATATATATGGGCACTCTAGATATATATTACGTATCTTTGTATCAGTTGATACATCTTTGTTATTATTATTACTTCTATTATTATTATTAATACACCGTGGGTAATTTTAAAATTCATTTCCTGTAACCGAACTTTGGTTGATGCAACTATAGATTTCTTTGAGTATCATTATTATTATAGTTATATTATATAAAAACGTTCGTAATTATCGGGACCATATCAGGATCCATTTATATCATATACAAGATGTAGTAAGATGTGGTACTTACCCCACTGGATCGCAGCCGGTAACAGAGTCTTGTTGACTCATTACATTTTGGACCGCACAATCACTTAATGCAAACCAATTTGATACAATAATATCTCGTCTTTCAGTCTAAACCTGAAATATAAGAAATATTACTCATTATTAACATTTAACAAAATAAATAATTTTAAGAAAAGCAAAAAAATCGTTACGTTTTACAGATTAACTTATTTTTGTTTTGATTGTGGCAAAACTTTGTGTTTTCATAATCAAAACAAACAACAAAAGTCACTTTATTTTGTTTTGATTATAAAAACACAAGTATTTTCCTAATCAAAACAAACAACAAATGTCATTTTAGTTTGTTTTGATTTTAAAAACACAAGTACTTTCATAATCAAAACAAAGACCAGAATGACGTCACTACAAAAATGTAAAACATGTAAACAAACAAAACTTGTAGATTGAATCATTTCATTAAAATTAACGTAGTTATACACAATTTGCGTAAATGTTGCGCCGAGAGAAGACGCGCGAGCCACCGAGAATGAAATCAAAGAAGCATGCGAAAACCGGATGCGCAGGTGAAGTTCCCGAGAATAAGGGGTTGTCGGTGAATTTGCATATGTATCCAGTGCAAGTGAGAGAGCGTTTCA
This sequence comes from Gryon sp. ZL-2020, assembly GCA_022817425.1. Taxonomy (NCBI): domain Eukaryota; kingdom Metazoa; phylum Arthropoda; class Insecta; order Hymenoptera; family Scelionidae; genus Gryon; species Gryon sp. ZL-2020. Next base: position 11,608 of record JABFPJ010000030.1, on the reverse strand, counting down.
AAGAGCAAGAGAGAAAGAATGAAAAGGAGATGGTGCGTTCTCTTTGTCGGACGTATATATGCGCGAAACAGTGACTAAAAGAGAGATCTCACTGTTAACCCCTCTGAACCCCTTGCCCCGTTTGCTCCCCACCCGGTGCACCCTGGCCGACTATCTACGTGTATCTCTCTCTGCGTCTTACTTCAAAAATATAATCTACTTACATGCAAATACACCGTATATCTAAATTATGGGGTCATTAACAACTTGTTGCGCTAAACTCTCATTTATTTTAACGAAGACTTTTGTACCGCGAGATTTTTTTTTGCGTCGATCCGCGCATTATAAATTAAACACTTTATTTATCGTTGGTTCTATTTAACGAGGTCCGGCAATTAGTTTGATATTTTGATCGCGCGCTCAAATAATGTGTTGAAAATTATATACGCGGATTGTAGATACTTTATGGCACAGATGTTTCAGGGCGGTCAAAATATTGGCATTAGATAAAAAGTAAACACTGAATGACTTTGCATAAAATTGTTTTTTTATATAAATATTTAGTTTACGTTTTTTACGAATGGTATTTGTACAAACTTTTTAAGTTGGAACATGTTGATCTAATATTTTGATCTTGTTTTATGATAAAAAAAGCAGCAATAAAGATAAAAGTTATAAAAAAATTTCACTATTTGAAAGTTTTATTACAACGAAACGAAACCGCATTATGTATTGAACCAAAAGAAATGTAGTATAACTTTAACTAAATTGCAATTGAAAATTATTTTTGATAGACATTTTTTTTGATAGGCGATATTTTGGTTTGGGTTTTTTTTATTAAAAGAGTAATATTAAGCATTTATATTGAACATCATAAATAAAATTTTTTGTCTAACATTTTATCCGAATGAAGCGCAATTTTTCTTAGAAAAACGTCACTCTACAAAACAGCGCAAGATTTAAAAACAATAAATAATAACGTTGAAGACAAGAGAAATGCACATATATACATATGTAAGAGCGCGGCTATTACGTGATTCGGAGTGATAAGTGCGCGGTTGTACACCGGTCACGTAGATTGCAAGCCACGCGCGATATAGTCGCATTTATTTCAAAATTCATGCGACAAGGCGCGCTCCGGAATCGACTGGAAAAGGAACGTTAGTAAAGAACGTCTTCTCGTTCTTGCTCGATCGGCCGAAGACTTTTTCGTCCGCCTGCGCGTAATGACTCTGGATCCTTTTGCCGCTCCCGCAAACGTCGTCGTCTCGAATTGAAAATACACAACGAACGATCATATAAAAAAAGCAACAATAAGCGCACCGCGCGCAAATAAAACCAACACACTGAAGCGTACACGCGAGGCAACCGTTCGTGGAATTGGCATCGAGAAGGATTCGTTGTGAAATTCGATTTTTATATATAAGACAGCGGAAAAAGAGAGGAATCAAAGGAGGGAAAAAAGAGGGCAACGAAATAAAACGCCAAGCAATGTACAAATTCTTTTGTTTTAGACCCATTTTGCGGTCATCAATTTGTCCATCTTTGGGGTCTCGACTTACCACGCGGGAAAAACTAGCGTATCGGATGTAGCAAACGAAACGCAGATCATGATTTATTGTGGAGTTTATATGAAACTATAAAAATTAATTTTATCCATGCCAGTTGTTGTACATCCCGGTAAGATTAATCGAGGCTTTCGCTTTGATGAATTTAATCAAAAAAACGACTATTTTACTCAGTTAAATTCGAAATTTGATGGAACATTCTTTTCTACGAACTGCGACGCTTTAAAATGGTTTATTTTGTTAGGTCATTTTTGAGGTCATGGATTAGTTTCGAAAAAGTGAAACTACAATAGAATATCTTAGGACCTAAATATATGTCATGCAGTATTTATGAAATCATGTCTTTTTTTTTATTTCAACTTACACGTGTTTTCATGTAAATTGCGAGACATATGTTCACTGAAACTTAATAGAAATATATCGATAGAAACAATTTCTATCAATGTAATTAAATAATGCAATTTCATTATGTAATTCAGTTGTTACATAATCAAGTTAACAAATAATGACATATGTTCGTTTTGTTTAAATTATTATAAACTACGTAATAAAAAATATAAGAATATAGACAAATTAAGTAATAATAATCTACGATGTTATGCAATTTTAATTATTTAAAAAATTTCATCAATAAGTTTAAACAATTGAAAATTTCGAAAATATTTTTTTATGTTTTTATTCAATGTATACCATAGTCGTACTTTTTATTACTAAAAAAGAAAGTCAGTTTCTTCGATAAAAACCTAATGTCCACAGACCTCGAAGACTGTTCCCAAACATGCAAGATTAATTCGCGCGAACGATTGCGTACAATCAAACGTAATGCATAAGAATTAGCATGGATGGATTTTGTTATAATAGAGCCGTGGCAATTGTGTAAATAGTGACGAAGAAAAATATTTGCTCAGGATAATTCAGGATCTCATTATCAAGGTGGCTGACGGTTGTCCAGGTGCATCGTAAAAATGACGAGCTTAGTATTGAGCGTAAGGAGGGAGATTGATTCGATATGCATAAATTAGAGAGGATAAGCCTTTATCCCGCGTTAAACTCGCACGGGAAAAGTGAGGGGGGGGGGAGAAGATTGGAATTGGAATTGGGATGAGTGGGGCGAAGAGGTGGAAAGGGAGGCGACAGAGAGAAGAGGTCGACGGTAGTACAGAAATTGATGACTGCGGGCAAAAAAGGCCAGGGGTCTATAATAATTAATCTTCGACCGTGTAGGTATAACCGTCTCGTTGTATCCTTGTCTCGCGGATGCATCTGCTAACGTCGCAAACACGGCTGTGCTTCTGTAATGTCATAATTCCGCGCGATTCGTTCTGCTCTTACCAACGTGTCACTTGATATCATTTTTTAACTCTATCGTCTTATCAGTTGACTTCCGAGAAATACCACCAACGCGCATCTCCATTAACTTTTGAAAAATCACAAATTTTAACTTACAAGACGGCATGACAATTCATTTAATAATTTTTATCAATTGACTTTATTTCAAAATAAGACAAAACAATTGTTATACTTTAATACATTTCAAGAAATAAATTATTCTTTGGGATGCATTTTTTAAATTACCTTTATTAAAAAAAAAACAACTGAAACAAAACGACATCCGAAATTGGAAAGTTTTTTTCTCTATTGAATCACCTAATTAAAGTATTTGGTTTGACAAAAGGAGCGTGGAATTTGTGTTCGAGAGGTACTTCTAAATGGGACAGTTTCTGAGAAGCGGCTTATCTCGACTGAGCAGTGAAATATTGCTAATTAGGAAGGTAACAGTATCCGTATTGGACAGATAAAAGAAGGAAACCCAGGTCAAAAGAAAATGCCGGGAGAATAATCTTTTTTCAAATTACGAGAAAATCGATATGAATCAGTCGAGTCTATGAAATCATAGACGATGGTCTTGGACCACTTTTCGGAGCCACTTGTTTCTACGACAGTTGTCCCTGTCAGTGACAACGTGGGCATATTTTGTATACAAAGATACAAACGTGTAGCATAAATGCTTATGCAGTCATACCATATGATCCATCATTTATGTTTGAATTATGAATTTTCGGGTCCAAATGTTTGGCAGAAAAAGTGAGCGATTGTTTGAAGCAAATCCGTTATTAGATATGTATTTATCTCGGACGTTTTGGCATGTCAAGTTGTTAGTTCATTTGTCAAGTTGCTGAAACGCTGTCAGAAGCGAAGCATAATTAATTATAATATCGCCAAACAATGTTAGGCCTTTCATTTTGCAATCTCCTGATGGTCAATTTTTGCGCAACGAGATGTTGAGTTTTAAATCGATAAACATGTGTGGTGTTCAAATGTTGATAGTGCAAAAGAGTCAGTGTCGTTTGACAATTCAGTTTGACATTTGTGTAATGTTTTGTGACGTTTTGTTTCATTGAGTTTTCGTGACAATTTCGTTTGGTGTTTTTCAATCAAAAGGTATTAATCCTACGTGGTTCCATCATGTGGAAGTCAACTTAACATATGATCAGCGATGAAAAATCAGATTCCATTTGCAATCGACGTAGGTTGCTATGTAGGAAATTTAATACCATTAGGAATTCTAACTGAAGTCCTACGTAAATGTCATTTTTAAGCTCGAAACGACATTTCCTTATTATTTAATTTGAATGTTTATAATATTAAGTTTTATCAAAATAAAGTAAATGTAATATACAAATGTTTATGTATCCAACATTTATATAATTGTGACATTTAAAGCAAATTGAGATATCTTATTTGATATGGAAATTTATGTAATAATTAAGTAATACAATTTTAGAAAAATTCGTACAAAATTATTGACAAAGTCTGTTTTATTTGATAAATTTTAGTGGTATAAGTGATTTCGATAAATCAAATTCCATAATTTAAAAGCCATAAATTGTCAACAAAAAATAGTGAAAACTTTCTCCACGTAGTTTATGATTTAACGTTTGTCAAGTTGACGTAGTTTTCTGAGTGTAGTAATACGGGCATTTTTTTGCACTCCGAAAAGATTTTAAAAATCGTGTCAAAAGTTGAGTTTGCAATTTTGAAAAACGTCTTTTCCACTCGTGTTAATACACATTTAATTCCAGTAGCATAACCAGTTCATCTAGTTAACTAACCAGATAAGGATATAGCTGTATAAAACATCGTGCACTGCTACCGTTTCGATATATTTTTTTTCTTTTCTTTTCTTTCTTTTTTTTTTTGTCTCTAAATGCATCGAGAAATTTCCTCTATGAAAGTTATATTCAGACACTTATATAATTTCCTTTATTAACATAAAGCAATTTGCACTTGGACAGTTTTTATTTCAAAAGTAAATGCGATCATTTTTCAATCGTCCGTAAAATTATTTTCTGTCGATTTCAAGCGTTGAACGCTTATTTATCCGCTCGCTTGTTTTGTTTTATTTGCCACTTTAGAGAGTAAAAATGTCCTGTCATTATATTAAAGACGGAAGATTTATTTTTTTCGAATTGCGATCAGTATAATATATCTCTTTTTGCAAAGAACAACAAATTAAGTTCGATTAACCGTTCAAGTGTCAGAGTTGTTAACTTCAATTAAAGTAAGGTTAATTTAAAATACAGTTTGGCATTTGCAAAAATATACGTTCCCCGAAATCTTTAATAATAATTAAATAAATTTAGTAATCAAGTAAAAAAATTACTTGTCAATTGAACTTTTTTGAACAAAAAATAATTACTTAATTCTTAATATTACATTTTAAAAATTAAAAAAATATAATACATTTTAAAAATAATGCGAAACTTTTTTGTTATTTACTTTTGCTGAATTTAAATTTATAATTTTATTTTATTTACAAAAGTAACTTAAAAATTAAATTATTTTTCAATTATTTGCTGAATTAAAATGCATATTTTTCACTTTTTCCACAAATAATATCTATCGTACCTTTATTTTCAGTTGAAGACAGTCTTTTTTATAAGAAAATACACAATTTTTAACTAATTGATTTTATTACTTTTAATAATTAATAAATATATATATTAATTAAGTAACAAGCTTGCTCATCTTTGGTCTAAATAACACAAAATCTATAAAAGATAATTCAAAAATAATTTTTCCAGATTGTATTTTGTTATTAATTAAAAACATAAGTTGAATTGTTCAAAATAGTTCAGTTCATAGTTCAAATATTTGAACACAAAAAACGTTCGTTTTTTTTTGTACTTGGCCAGAGACACCACCGTGTCTCTTGATTATAATGTTATCATTAAAAACCTTTTTGCACTTGTATATGAAAAATATAAGTAAAAAACTGAAATGTCTACCTTAACTTAGATGTGTAAGAATAAAAAACCTGATAAATAAAATATGAAAAACTAACTAATATTATTTTGGTTTGTTTTAGAAGACGCAATCGAGCGGAAGACGAGAACGGTGGAGTGGCGGAAGAGGGCCAGCAAGCGGGATACGGTGGCGTGGGCAGGGCGCGCGACGTCGACGAGGACGAAGAGCTGAGCCCGGAGGAGGCGCAGTCGTTGCAGACTGCCACTGGGGTTCAGGCCCCAAACGACACCGGCGACCCGGAAGTGCACAAGAGGGTCGCGGCCGTGCAGGTGCAGGTGCAGGGAATGGAGGGTGACTGGCGAGCCTACTGCGAGCATCCGCTTTCGGTCGCCACCGCTGCCATGCTTAATCTGCAGCAGCAGCATCAGGTGTCCGCGGTCTCCGGCCATGCCGAGGACCCCGCAGCCGCCTCCTATGTTTACGAGTACTACAAACTGCCCGAAAAGACTGCCGACGTTAAGCTCCCGCCAACGCATGAGCTTTGGTCTACGTAAGTTTAAATACCCATTTGTATCTTCTCCATTAATCTTCACTTATCAGTACTGGTTCATTAATACTCAAGTATCAACATTGACTCATTAATGTAAATAAATAATTTTCTTTATTTAGTTTTCTAATTGAGTTATCACGATGAATTAATCAGCGATGCCTGAAGAGTGTTTATTCATTAACACCGATAAATGAGGATCGAGTTATCAAAGTGTGTCCACTAATACATTGCCAGAAGTATATTTATCTAATAAAAGAAACTCATCATTATTGAATTCACTTGGCAAATTCAGTTATGATTGAGTAACCACATATCAGTTTCGGAGATATATTCATGATCATATCAGGCCAATTGTATTCACTTCCCCTGCTTTGCAATTATCATTTTTGTCCAATAAAGATAGATCTTAATAACTTAACGATCTGAAGAATATTTTAAAAAGCTCAAATATTAAATAATTAGCAAACTTTTTTTATTATTTTATTATTTCAAAGTTTTGGCAAAAGCTTTTTCAAAATAATAATTGTACTACATCAAGTTTATTCTAAGAACTTAAGAGTGTTACATCTGTATTACGTGAGCGTCGTTAGTTTCGTTGATTTTGTCGTCTGAACTCCTACGTTTTTGATTACACCACAGACTGTCCGAAAAGAGCACCGATGTCAAATCGTCGTCGCCCACATGGGAACCCAGGTCCACGTGAGTCTCTCTCCCACTTTGTTCTATTTTTAAAATCGCTCTCCAGGTTTCATGTCACTTTCCTTATTTATTATCGTGTAGTTGCGAACACGCACTTTTTCGGACGTGTTGCGATTTGAGAGGTACACGATGAGAAATTTGTGATCATTTTAAATGACTAATGTGATGAATTTCGGGCCAACAGTCGATTTATCGTAAAATCGGCCTTAATTGATGGCCGTTTAATTTCACTTGATTAATAGCCGATACTTTATTACACTTAAATAATCCGCAAACATTCAATTAAAGCTTTTTACATACAACTTTTTCGCTAAAGTTTTTGTTGAACGTTTCTTTATCATTTCTTGTTTCAATGTTGAAATTGAAGAATATTTTACGTTTATTAGTGCACCGATTGAAAATAAAGGAATTGAAACGAGGCATTAATAAAACGAAAAATTGCAATTCAAATCGCATTACTCATTCAAATCCTAAGTCAATTTTTTTGCTTTTCAACGGACAATCACAATTAAGAGCGAAGGTGACAATCGATAATAACTTCATTGCTTTTTTTTTTCTTTTTTTTTTTTTTTTTTTTTTTTTTTTTTTTTTTGCTTATCGCAATATGTATAATAGAATAGTTTAAAAAACCGAACAAAAGTTTGACGTTCCTTGCAAGCGCATAATGCGCTATTAGGTGCTCGCTCGGGCAATTACGCGTGGGAATATACTACTTAGCATTGCGATATACATTTATTATAATAATCGGTGTACTAACGCGTGTGAGTAGGTGTCGATACGAGTTCTTTCGCGTCAAAATGACAGCGTTGATAAACGAAACAGCGTATATATATATACGTACGATCGTTATTTTTGTCTTATAAAGCCACTTTGTTATAGACTTTAGTTTAGATGCAAAGTAAACAATAATTATTCAACTTCATTATTAATTTTTTTCTGTTCCACTGCTGTTTTAATAATAATAATTTAGTCTGATCTATTTGAAAATTGGATTTTGTAACTACGAGAATAATTTAGTACAGAAAAATAATAATTAAAAAATATTAAATTGTTCATAAATAAAGCAAAAAAAAATGTATTTTTATAATCACACGATGTAAATTCAAATATTTACAAAAATACATTTGTTTCGACCGCGAGTTTTATTAGTCTATTTAAATTTGTTGTAAAATATAAGACAAATTTCGCAAAATCATGACTAATAAATATAAAATTACAAACAAAAATTTGTGTCGTTGGTGAAACAAAAAAAAGATAAAATTTTAATTAGCCTGAATTTATATTTTGTCGTGAATAATTACCGCAAACAGAACACGAGACTGCGACTAATTATATGCAAACCCGTGTCCTTATTTATCATGTTTGATCGCGCGAGATCGCGTGATCTTTTATTCATGAGCGCTAAATGAAAGGAAATTGTCGAAAATGCGATAAAGCGCAAACAAGACGTAAGTGAAAAGAACGAAAATCCTTCATTTTAGCGCAAAAATTGTATCTCAAAATTGTTTTGATACTTCACAACTTCTGGTCTTTGAAAAAAAGACGAATACAGAGGTTTTTCTTGAACGTTATCATATGTTTGTATGTCACTTTGAAGGCGGACGATTTTTCACCGAAAAAAGTGTATGATAAAGCAGGCGCGCAATTTCACTTGGCGATAAGCGCTGGTGGTGAATGGTACTTTCGATACGTCGGAAGGAAATCGACAGACAGATTTATTCGTCGACTTATCGGTTGTTTCTTCCGTTTCTTAATACTAAATATGATTTCAGATATTGCTAGTCATATGTCTTGTGTGTGCTAATAAGTTAAACGACTGTTGGATTTATTAACTTAGATCGTTTCTTCTCAGATTAAAATGTTATTAACATATAAATTATAACTACGCATTTTTCTGATAATTTTGAGTAAGTAATTATAACATAATTTAAATGTAAATCTTATAATTTAAAAGAACATAACGTATTTTCTCTTTTATGATCAAATAAAATATAAGTTAAACATTTACTTAAGACTATTCCACCGACAGACAAATCGCTTTACATTTTTTGCTTTTAAAGAGAAACTGTTTAGTATTAAAAATTATTTCCTTTCAAGCAAAATTTTGTTACGTCTACGAAATGAACAAAATGAAAGAAATAAGTTGAAACAAATGTAGGACAGCAAATTAAAATGAAAAACACGATTTTGTACTATGCAACACATTTAAACATTCTTTGAAAAGACGATGCCTGAGTGAAGAATAAAACAAAAATATGCGTATAGTTTGTTCGTTATGTATGCGTAGCTAACAAATGCGAGCACGCCACGGCAGTTATCGTATCCGCGACACAACAATAATGTCGTTATGCCCACGAAATATCTCTTATATGCTCCATAACTGCAGTCCCAATGGATATATGTAAATTCACGATTCCAAGCATGTAGATTTATGAGGAAAAATGTCTCACGAGGTGTATATAGGGAGGAGTTAAAGTAACGAGTGTTGATATTACACAATGATTTTTTTCAAACATATTCGTATTCCACATAAACTTATACGTAGAGTTATTAAAATGTGTGTTTACGAACAATGAAACGAAAATATGAATAAAAATCCGCACGACGAGTGTGAATAAAATAAACATTTTCTTGCTTGTTCGGACATTCATATCTCTGATAATATCACTCATATAAGTTAACTTCAAAGCATAATAATGTCAACGAAATTTGAATGTCTAATTCTTAAAATCATTTACACCTAAGTTCTGCTGATTTCACAAGAATGATATATTTAATATAATAAACTGAGTTTGAAAAATAATATTCTGCGACAAATAGGCCGCAGTTTATTTCGAACGAAAGCACATATTTACGTATTCTGTCAATTCTCTTCCGGACCATTTGCTTGGTTTGCAAACTATTTTTGCTCTCATGGATAACAGCATCAACCCCAATTGGGGTGTTGCATTTTGAAGCTGCAACATCCGCAAAAGAATCATAGCACAACCTTCGTCTTCGTGTCTCGCTCTCGATTATTCTTAAGGGGGGCGCAAAGGCCCTTTTGGGCTGGAGTTTTGATTTATATCGGTGTCGCTTAGCATATTTTGTAATTTACTGTTGAGAATCGTCAACGTACGAATGTGAATGAAAAAGGAACAAAATGGCGTCAGTAGCTTCTGTTAGCGACACCGTGTCTCGGCCACGGGGAAATAACGCGCCGCTAATCTTCCCTCGCATCTGTCTTTCTATCTTCTCTCGTAGCGAGATAGCATCTCGGCAATTTGTACCACCACGCGGGATCGTTAAAACTCCCATCGAAAAAGCACAAGAGGCGTACGTGTTGTGCACTCGAGCGAACAACACGGCTTTAATCCAATTTCATTGTCACCCTGGCTTATCTTACTCAAAACATCGTGTGCATTATGCCTGCGGATGGTCCAAAAAAAATACAAAAAAGAACAGAAAACAGAATGAAAAAAAAAAGAAAAGAAGCCAAACTTATACTTGCTTACCGAAATTCGCATCAATCTAATGGATTGTATCGAAAATTAGCTTCAATTCAACATTTGAAATGCATTCTTTGTGAAAAGTTAATCTCGTTTAACTTCTTGCTCTTTAAAAAAAAACATTTCTAACATTATTCAAAAATATAGTACTTGTAAAATTGCAAAATATGCGTATGAGTTAAAAAAAATAGTTTTAAAAATGCATGACAAAATTCATGACAAAATTTTCAATTTTGTCATGAATTCAAGTAGTTAAGTTTTACTAAAAACAATTACATAGTGATCTATTCATAAGATAATTATGACAAAACGTTCATAAAAAGAAAGGAGTAATACATATATATATAAACAAAATGCCATAAAATCCATTCACAAGTGTCAATGTGTTTGTGTAAAATTGCAAGTACTTGAAGTCGCATAAAAAGTTGCCAAGTCATTAACATTTGTCAAACGCATCGTTGTAACTCCATTTCATTCAATTAATGGATCTAACAATGAGTATAATTAAGAAACCCGCAACGAGTATTCAGAAGCAATGCGAGTCTGGGAATCGAAGTCTCTGCGGGACATCCAGTCGTGAGTATAAAATCGTAATATCGTCTTTTATGATAATTATTACGATGGCGCAACAAATTACTGCACACTCAGAAATATTATTAGTGATAATTCTCTTTTTTTTTCTCTCTTTCTTTCTATATCTGTCTCTTTTTCTTTATCTCCCTGTCTTTTTTCCTTTGACCTTTTCACCGTCTAGTAGCCGGCTTCGGTAGCTCTCGCGACCGCGCGAGAAATTCTGCAAAATGTACGACTGTCGATTCTCTCGTTTATTCTATATATATATTCTGCGTTAAATTCTGCAACTTTTTTATACGTCCGTCCGTCTCGGACAGAAGTAGGAGGTGGATTGTGTCAAATTTATCGCATACAACACACGTGGCTTTACAATCGACATTTTTATTCGTACTTTTTTTATTATTATTATTTCTCATCGTTTTTTAATTTTGTCTCTTTCCCACTCTTTCTCTTCCTTTAACTGTTTTTTTTCTTTTTTTTTTTTTTTTTTTTTTTTTTTTCTT